>JAVJIF010007817.1:0-186122 GCA_038442645.1 Agave tequilana
TATATATCCAGACATTTTAGATGTGATCGGATCCGAAACAGATTATCCATAATCATTTGTGCACCTAGTAGACCAAACCTAGGACATCAAAATCTGATAAATAAAACTTAATAAATTAAATTAGACATGACTTGAGTTTCCAAATGGAGCAAGCAGGCTGCTTCTCTGGGACACAAGTGCAAGTATGTCAATGATTATCCTTTCAGTTTTGATCCCTTTCTCATCATGTCTTTGATCTGACTTGACTCAAATCCCCATCATCATCATCATCATCATCATATCATCATCATCTCATAATATCTCAAACTATAATATAAGAAAAATAGCTCAGAGAAAACTCGACACTAGTTCGATTTTTATTGGCAAAAACTTGACCTGAGTGCTGCCAGTTTTTCTGCCTTTTTCTCTCATTTTTGAGAGGACTGTCGCAGCTTAGAAAGGAGTGACAATTTTCTGACATTTTTTTCCCTTGTCAAATAGACAACTCAATGTGAAAAAGCCCATGAAACCCACACAATTCACAGAAAAAACTCGATTTCGACCAGCATTCCAACAACAAACAGACCCTTAATTGCCTCACTCGGATCATGGCTGTACAATGAGTCTTTGCCACAATTTGCAAAAGTTTTAACCCCACGCCCTCCATTAATGTCACCATTATCATGCCTCCATTGTAAATACTAATGCCCGGCTAATTACTAACAACCTCTCCATGTCACTGTCTACACATTAAACCATTCTCATGGACATAACTAGTGTTCAGGGTAGCTACTGGTCGACACTCATTATAAATTTGTGAGATTCACACCCATTAAGAAAGATAAGATTGGCTCAAGGATGTAAACTCAGTAATTTCTCAGATTAGGATTCAGTATTTCTCTTCAGATATGATAATTTTCATTTAAATTTTTTATCTTATTAAAAATATTAGGCATATCTAGATGTAAATGATTTGTGTTTACAAATATAAAGAATATTTAGATTGAACTAAGCGAAATAACTATAAAGATATTGAATCGGGTTATCGTGTTATCGGGTTTGGATGCTTAAAATCCATATCTATATCTATTTGGATCCAAACCCAAGATTTTTGCACGACCTTGTCTTTTATTCTCTATTATCTCCTCTCTACACCAACCTAGCGTTGAAGTCCTTGCTCTCTTTGATGATTTATACCTTTTGTCAGGTGGAGAAACTGTTTAGTTTAGCGACATCAAGTCAGCCACTAAGGATGGAAGTGAGGAAGTGGTAATAGTTCCCTTTGGAACTTAAGAATTGGTTAGCAAGTTTTTCGGTGTATGAATGTTGTTGGAAAGTGTGATTTAGGAAATGTTTTACCTTTTCTAGTATTTGGATGGTAATGTGAAAGTGGAAGTGAAAAAAGTTGACCACAAAGTTAACCACAAAAAAACCACAAAATATTATTAAAATAAAAATTAATTAAGAAAAATAAAAAATGGACTGTAATTAGAATGTAAGTGAGATTTACATGATCAAAAAATTAACTCTTTTGTGCTACAACTTATTTAAATGAGATTTGCATGATCACAAAATTAACTGTAGCATTTTGGAAGTGAGGAAATTGTTGTGTAAAAGATAAAAGAGAAAAGAGAAAAGGAAAAGGGGTTTTCTTATTTTCCTTTTCCGGTGTTTGGATAGATAGGGAAGTGAGCAATTATACTTCCCCATTTCCTTACTTCCGCTCACTTCCTTGCAACCGAACCCCCCCTAAGGTAAACAAGAACCAAGTACAGAAAAACTAATACCAGGGAACAAAGATTATAGTGAACAATTTGATCTAGGACTTCAATATTTCCCCCACTCTAGAAGCAAACTCTCTTAACACTTTGGTTTGTGATGCAGCTCTTTGCAGAAGTTGGATCCAACACCACTGATTGAGTTCGAACTCCAACCTGAAGTAGAGCTTGACCTAGTGTCACTAACTGATTCCGAACTCGAGCTTGAAGCAACACTTGATCCAATGCCTTTGTCATTAGAGTTTGTCACTTTGTCGTCCAACAAGTCATCATCAAGTCAGTCCTTCATGTTGATATCGTCAGATGAGTATGATCACTATCAAATCTTTTTGATTTGAACGTTTTCTATAAAATGAGAATTTGTTGTAGTTCATAGCTATCGAAGCATGACCAACATTCAGTACAATCGTTATGTTCGAGAAGTTACGTGATGTTGTATTTTATAACTCATGGACGAGTTTTTTTCCCTACCAGAAGAGAATTTATGAAGACATTGAAAATCAAAAAAGCTATTGAAAGACCCATTCAAACAGGAGAAGAAAAATCTTAGTTGGATTTGATTAGGAATAGGAGTAGTCTTTGAATAGAAGTAGAATTAGTCTTTTATTAGGATTAGTAATTCTTTTATGAGTAATTCTTTTATTTGTCTCTAACTATCTTTGTATGGTTGTAATTTGAAATCCATGAATAAGTTATTAAAAATTTTGAAACCTTAATTAGTTTTCTTGAAATCTTTATGTATGAAGTATAGAATGTGATAAACAATTCTCTTGGGTACAAAGTCCTAAATTTAACTTTTTGTGTGCGTGTGCAAAGTGAGTGAGATTCACCTGGGTGAAAAGCCCGAATTTCAATCTTTTCCCTAATTTTCCTAAATTTCTAGTTTAGTCCTTCTCTAATCCTACCACAAGCTCTAGGTTTTTTCCTTCCATCCTATGTCAAGTATCCCATTATATTCATTCTCAAAAATTCATTAAATGCATTGTTTGGATCATATCTTTTGCAGTGAGTAATTTTAAGAAATTAATGCAGGCACCAAAATAAAGAAGTGAATATAGCCAAATCACAGAAAAGTCAATCGCAAATATAATGAAAATACGTGAAAAATCCGAAAGGAAAAAAATCACGAAGAGGGAAAGAGATTCCACTATGTCAATGGCGATTACAAAAGCGTTCTCTGGATGCGGGTGAGCTTGTCCACTTTCTCGTTGGAGGGGATCCTCTAGTTATACAAATCATGTCAAATAGATAAGGTTAGAGAGTCCTGCTCAGTTTGAATACCTAAATCTCTTATCTTGTTAACGGTCGAGCCGAACGTTTTAGTTTGAATCAATATAGGAGAGAGTCCATCTCTATCTTGTGGTTCACGCTCGATTGTAGATAAGGATGAACTACTCCCGAGAGGTTAATATTTCGTTTGAATTATGATTTGGCTTAGGGATAGAGATCTCTGTAATCGGACCTGATTCTCCTGTTAATCACCCAACCCGTTCACAATTCGAACTGGGTAATGGATGTGAACTAACTGTTTTGGAAGTAACCACGCGTCACACATTCGCGCGAGGCTGGATTGACACATATCACGATCTCGGGCGGGTCAGAAAGTGACCATTACAGATGCCCCCTCTACTCCCTTCTTTTAGGAAAAGGTCAGAAACTCTCCCTCGGGGAATTTCAGGTTCTGGAGTCTCCAATGTAGATAGGGGAGAAGAATGAAATGAGGACTTTCTGGACCTGGATTCAAGGAAATCATTGTTGCTTCAGATTTTGTCCTGTAGTGGCGTGCGCAACAATACAATCTGGCAAAATCTTAAATGTGCGTCACATCTGGTGCAACATAGATCAAATTACCGCCTCTTGTGCGATGCGGCGTTCGAGGTAGGTACCACGTATCTAAAGGGACAATGTTGATTATATTCACCATAACACGCGTAGGGCACTGATCGAGCGACAGTTCATTCGCCTAGGGGTAAGAGGGTTACACTCTGAGGTTTTGAGCATTTTTTCTTTCTCCACTTCGTCTTCCTCTTCTTGTCTCCCTCTGATCTTTTATTTGAAAATCTCTGACATTAACTTATTTCTGCTGAAAATGAAGAAAGGGGAGAAATCTGATTCTTTCGATTGATTGGACAAAGGAAAGTCTATCATGGAGGAGAAGGGGAAGAGGACTTTCCGTCGCACTAGGATCGGGATAGACTTCGATTCAAAAACCTTTAAGATTCGCGACCAGGAGGCGGTGAATAAATAACTGGCTGGCTATGGCTTTTGTTGGAGTCCAGGATAAAAATTGAGTTTTACCCCAATGATGTTGACATTTCTTTGGCCCCGCATGGCAAGGAGGGTATGTATATGTATCCCTTGGGGCTGGTATTAGGATTAAGGCTGCCAATGACAAAGTTCGTTCACAGCGTTTTGATTTTTTATAGGGCCTCCCTCTCAGTTGACAGCGGTGGCCTAGCATATAGTACTGGGGTTTGAAGCCCTCTACAATTTATACGCTCCCGAGGCCTGTCATCGCGAAGTCTTCAGCACCACATACTTGCTGAGGAAGACTATTCAGGGTGCGTGCTACTTTATCTTCTAGAGCGGTGTGGAAAAAATTATCGTAAATATGGTCGACAATGACCATAGTATGCGAGATTCCGTGATTCGGGTCTCCGATCCATGGGATGCCGAGTTGGAGGACGAGCGTGAGGCTATCTCGTTTGCTTGGAATTCGAATGCTGGTTCTTGCGAGGGGACCTTGCCCTCTGCTGATGTCAAGGCGAAGTTGAAAATGCTGACAACCATCGACTTTATTAGTCATAATTGGAGTTGGCTCTTGAACCCAAACAGACCTCCAAACCCAAACAGACCTCCAATACCGCCAGGTCTTCAAAGGGTGCCTGTGTCGGGTAAGATCCAACTTGCTCCTAAGCCCGAGGAACTTGTTCGGAAAGAGAACAGTTCCGCCTCCGAGACAGGGGAGTCTACCCAAGGAGTGGACCAACCGCTGTGAATCCCGGAAAGTTGCGGATCCCAGGGGGACGGCTTTCAGCAAGAAGAAGTGGGGTCTCGCTCAGTCTTCGCGCCCTCCGCAGCCAAAGGTACTTTCCTGATTTCTTTAGTTTTCTGTTGGGAAAATTGCTACTCGATGCCTAGTTTTTTTTGCAGAAAAAGCGCTGATTTCAGTTTGATGAGTCTGATGATGAGAGAATGATGGACTTGCTTGAAGCCACGACCACTCCCCCATGTTCACCCGTGGAGCAACCTTCTGTTGCCAAGGAAGATCAGGTTGGATCCGCCGACCGTGTGGCTGGTGCTCGGGGGACTTCGCCTACCCTCGAGGCTGTAGAAGAGGTTACGGGTATGGCCTCAGTGGTGCCTGCAAGGCTTTCTATTACTACGTTGCTCCCCGAGGATAGGACTGAGGTGGTAATGCCCCTTACTTTTAAAGACACTAGGCTTGAGTCTTCCCATGGGGTTGAGAGGGTGGACGCTACTGGGCATCTTCCGACGACGGACGGTGCAAGGATCGTCAGTGGTGTTGGCTCCTCAGGGGCTGCCACACAGTCTCTCGAGGTGTTTTTGGGGCAGACCGGTGCTATTCTTGAATTAGGATTGTTCCTCCAAAAGGGGGCCATCGAGGTGGCCCTCGGGTATGGCGATTTTCTCGGAGGGATTGAGGAACTTAAGGCTCTTCCCTTGAAGGAACGAAGGCGACACATGAAGAACGAGGCCTTCAGAGTAAACTGTGGGATGACTTTATTTGCCGTTATTTGCCTGTGCGCCGTCTAACTTTGATTTGCTTTTAGAACTTGGTACTTATCTCGGAGTTACTAGATGATCACTGGGACGCCCTGAAGGCAAAGGAGGGTGAGGTTGCCGACTTGCGCCAAGAGATGGAGGGGCTTAGTGCCATGGAGAAGACAGCGAGCGAGGAGATCAGTGAGCTCAAAGTGGATTTGTGCCGCGAGGTGACAGCTCGCTTGAGTCGGGAAGAGGAGTTGGCGCGGCTGAGGGACGAGCTAGGGAAGAAGGGTTCGAAGATGTTGGAGGACTCCGAGTGGCAACAAAAGGAGTCTGCACTGCTGGCTGCTCAACAAGCCCTTGAGAAGATGTGTCAGCGTGCGGAAGGGGTGGTAGCTACCCTGAGGTCTGAACGAAACGCTTTTGAAGAGGCAATGGAGTGTCTTAAAGATGACTTGAGTCTGGCACAGATTGTCCACGATGAAGCAGAAGCACGTGAGTAAGAGGCTATAGCTGATTGCCAATGGACATTGAAGGTATTTAAATTCAAAAAGTATAAAGAGGGGTACGAAGTCGGGAAGCGTGGGGAGCCTCCAAAGTACTCGCTTGATATCGGATTATTCCTAAAGAGGGAAGATCAGGATCTTCTTTGAGGGCGGTGCCACCCACACTACCGAGGTGTAGGCCTCTCAAAACCCTCTATCTAGGGATGCAGTGCCCCTGATGTCGGGCCTCGTGCCGACCACGTCTGACACTGAGCGGGTGGCCGATGTTTCCTCGTTATGGTCATGGAGACCTCCTGAATACTCCGCCCGACGATGCTGCGCACCTCAGACGACGAGCCTTTCGCTGGCGGCTTCCGACGCTGAGAAGGTGACCAGGCTGCTATTGAGGAGGCGATTCTTCCAGCTACTACTTCGAGGCCTTTTCGGAAAGGCAAAGGCCAAGTTAGTGATTGAGGGTTGAGGGTTTGTCTTCTTTGGTTTATCTACCGTTGATTGTAAAAATCTGAAGTAATCTTTTGAAAAGAAATAGTTGGGTCTCTGGGTTCCACCTCATTTTGAACATCTTATTCCCTTTGTGTTTTAAGGCCATCAAGGATGCGGGTCCAAGAGGCTTTCGTTCATCTTCTAGCTCGGTGGTCGGTGGTCTGAGGGAGAGCTTCTAGAGGCTGAAAACATCTCCTACTTGCATAGGTTTTGAGGAGGTTCGTGCTTAGAGTGAGGAGCCACCTGTTTGGACACATATATGTATAAATATTATTACATTTCTACATATATACTGTAATGAATATTGTAAATAATTTGTCTTAGTGTCCTAATTCATGCAGGGTATGATAGAAGAAGATAATCATGAAATTTATCCAATTAAATTCAAAGTTCAAAAGAAAGGGGATCAATTCAAATCCAAAGGTTTTAGAAGTTATCTTATCTGAAAACTAGATATATCAGATAAGATAATATCATCGAATTTCAAGGAAAAAATGGATTGTTTTAAATAGATAGAGAGAAGATCAACGGATGAGATGAAGCAATTTAGATTCGGATTCAGGCTGGATACAGTTTAGCATTTTAATCATAATTTTTACTACCAAAACTCAAACCTGATGATTCATAATGCTACAGAAAGAAGACTTAAAGGGTTAGAATTCTTCTGTTGATCACTCTTTTCGATCTATCATTTGATAAATGATATTCAACAATCAATACGTTAATAAGCTGTAAATCAGAATTGAATTTTTTGGATATAAATCAAATCAAGTTTGGAGATAAGGGGAGAATTCAAATTCAGAAATATCCAGCTCTTCCTATCTTCATACGCTTCCTATCCCTCCGGTTTTCTCCTATAAATACCCTCATACCTCGAAGGCAGAAAAAAGGGCACCACTCAGAGAGAGATTTGTTTTGGTTTTCTTTTCTTCTTCAATGTAATTTTTTTTATTTTTTTTTAGGCTAGAGAGAGTTACTTGATCAAAAGAGAAGAAGAGTTACTGTAGAGTGACACTATTGTAATATTTTCTTCAAGAAGCTTATAAAAGTGACAATCAATGAAGGTTTCCTTCTTTTCTTCATTGTGCTTAATCTCGCCGAAGCCTTTCTTTCCTTTATTCTTTTCTATTTGCTTTGCTTTACTTTATGTTGAGGCAAGTCTTTGTTCTGATTCAACGTAGAGGTAAGTACTCATTTTGTTTTCTTTTTCAGTTCATTAGTTTAGAGTTATAATTCTATTTTTAGTCTTTCCTTTTTTATAAATAAAACAACAACACCACAATCTTCTTCTTCTACCATCTCCTTCTTAACTTAACATAATAATTTTATTTTTTTTTATAAAATTGAGAAGATAAATATTAACTAGTTTTGATAAATTAAAAGAGAGAAACTTACACAACGCTTCCATCGCTGTCCCTCCCTGTGGATCACGACCCGTTAGTCCTAGGCTACATGGTAGAATTGAGAACCTAACACTGTTCTAAATTTCTGTATTTTTTTTGTGCAGGTTTGGCTCGATCACCGCCCGAGGAGATCAAGAGGTCCAGGCCTCAGAGAAGAGAGGCAGAGGTGAAAATAGACCTGGATGATGAGCCTGGATCATTGTTAGACTCCTTGAATGCCTGGCGGGAGAAAGTGAGCGTGAGGGAGCTCCTGGGAATTCCTGGGCTTTCTCACCTTGTAGAGCTCAAGTTACTCGACTTCTTAACCTCTCAGCTGGATCGTGAGCTAATTGCTCATAATATGATTGTAGCTGGTTATAAGAAGAGAGTGGATGACATCCTTAAAAACGGTCATGAACTGCTAGAGGTGAGTTCTTTATTGAAGAAGGAGAAGGTTGAGCTTGAAAATAAGCTTTTGAGCCGACTTCTGGAGTTGTAGAAAGCGTTGGATGAGTTGTTGGATCTTAAGGAGAAGATGAATTTTGCCCAATCGGAGATCATTTCTCTTAGCGAGTAGATCGACATGGACTGTTCTGAGAAACTGGCGCTCGAGCGCGAGCTTCGAGCCGTCCGGAGTAGCTTGGAGAGTCGCGACAAGGATGTGGAAGGGTTAAGAACTGAGGTCTCACGCCAATCGGGTCGCTATGATGATCTCTAGCTTGCCCATGGAATATTGTTGGAGGAGGCGCAAGAAGTTGTTCCGAGGTTATTGCCCTTAGATCGAGTGTCCATGTAGAGGGTGTTGGGGCACGACCAAGGGTTGGGAATCGAAGCCCCGAGGATCCTCGCTTCCAACACGGAGGGTCATCTCATCAGTCTGGGGCATCATCTGACCATGCTGAGATCTTTGGGAGTTGGCATGAGAGAGCTTAAAGAGGATGAACGAACTGAGATAGTGGTCATAGGCCATGGACAGGTGTGACTCTGAGATGTGTCGTCCTATGGGTAAAATTGTTGTTTTGATGCTCCCGTGTGATGC
The DNA here is from genome assembly GCA_038442645.1 of Agave tequilana. Taxonomy (NCBI): domain Eukaryota; kingdom Viridiplantae; phylum Streptophyta; class Magnoliopsida; order Asparagales; family Asparagaceae; genus Agave; species Agave tequilana. The sequence continues at coordinate 8,897 of JAVJIF010007817.1, forward strand.
CTTGTGTATTTGTTTGTAGGGAGTTGTCGGGGTAGGGCCCAGTATAGACTGTTGAATCACTTGAGTAGGTGTCGAGGTGAAAATATTTAGGCTTACTCCGAGCAGCCCTAGTGGACAAGCCTCCATCTTTCAGGGGGCTCCTCGAGGGATAGCCGCGGGGCCTGTCTTTTCTTCATAGTCATCATGGTAGGACCCGATATAGGCTGTTGACTCACTCGAGTGGCGTCAAGGTGAAAACCTGTCCAGGCCGACTCCAAGCAGCCCTAGTGGGCGAGCCTTTGTTTCAGAGGGGCTCCCCGAGGGATAGCCGCGGGTGCTGTCTTTCCTTAATAGCCGTCAGGGTAGGACAGGCTGTTGACTCACTCAAGTGGCCATCAAGGTGAAAACTATAAGTACACCTAGAGGGGGGTGAATAGGTGTACAAGCTAATCTAGGACAAATGATGCGGAATTAAAAACTAATTTGCAATACACTATGTGAAACCAAAAGTGAGCCCGAATTTCTTGTGAAAGGCTCTGGAACTACTCCTCATGATTCCTCTAAATTAAGAGTTGAGGTGCTATTAGAAGCTCTCTTGATTCAACACAAGTGTGGGCACAAAACAATACCAAGCATGTCTATGATATGAACAACACAAAAAGCAATGCAAGATATAAGAGAGAGAGTTGAGAGAAAAGATCTAAACGCAAACACAAAGATATGTTTCGAGATTCGAGCCACTGCTCTACGTTCCCGCCTTCACACAGAAGGATTTCAACTATCTGCTATAGGATCTTCCACACAGGGACCTCCACTGAGAATTATAACTCAACACCAGAGTACACAACTCCTTCTCTCTACGCAATCACCTCTACACAAGAGGGAAGGCACAAAACCTAGCATAAAGTAAAGAAGAAATACAACTTAGTGATCCAATGATCACAAACTCTCTCTTGGCGATCTTGAAAGATCACAAACATTTTTCTCCCAATACAAAGATCCTAAAGATAGGTTTAGAATTGAATAGCTCAAGTATGTTGGAAATCAAAGTGTTTGAAAATAAAATAATAAAGAAAATACTTGAGAAAAACTTCTTGGTAGATATGTAAAATGAAGAACAAAATAAATTTCTCAAATCTCGCTTTTTTTTGATTTTTCTAAAAACTTTGAAAAGAAATAAAGATAGAGAATTTTTAGCACAAAAACTTCTATTTAAAACTTGCTAAAAACACTTGAAAAGATGAGAAATTTTGCTCTTAAAATTCTTGGCTAAAATCGGCCTCAAAGGACCCATATTTATAGGTCTGAAAATATAGACTTTGGGGTGCAGAACAGGTCAGAAATGACCTGTCGGTCGACCGCCAACGGTCGAATTTCCGACCGTTGGGGTTATCGGTCGATCGTTTGGTCGACCGCTTCAAGGTATAGTGAGATTTTACTCACTGTTGGTCGACCGTGGCCAGAACCAGAGAGCTCATTCTCTGGGTCGGTTGACCGTTTGGTCGACCGGGGCCATATTCACTGGATCGGTCGATCGTGCGGTCAATCGGCCCTAGGCCAAAGGACTTGTGCACGTCCTGTGCACATCAGTCGACGAGCTCAAGTTTAGTCGACTGACCGGTCGATCGAGCCCAAGTTCGGTCGACCGGTCGGTCGACCGTAGGCAGCCCAGAAACAGGGTTTATAGATTGAAATATTTGGTCTTTTAAATGCCTATAAAATCTCATAAAATCACATAAAATCCATAAAAATAAGTTTATGTATATATTTGAGGTACAAATATGTGTGACAAAAAATCAATACATATTATAAACTATTTGAACTATTTTTGAGACTTGAAAATTTAGCTTTAAACTGAAAACTGTATTTTTCAAAAACCAAACTATGAAATGGAAACCGATTTTTCTTAAACTTGTATAAATACAAAAATATGATATTTAAACACTTTTGAAGCACAGTGTCTATGGATAAAATCCAATACACATATAGAAGTTATATCTATGTTTTTGATATTAAATCCAAAAATAGCCATGAACTAGAATCATCAAAATAAGTTTTTCTATAATATGAAACAATAATGTATATGGATGAAATCCAACATACACAAAACCATGTAAACTTGTTTTGATTCAATATATACATGAAAACTATATATGTATTCTTAAAAAATTCAAATCTGGTTAAACCAAAACTATTAACTTGTGTGTGTGTGTGTGAACTTGAGCATATCAAAACTATTCTATGCTTACACAAGATCTAAACAAAAATCAAATAAATATAGATGCAAGTTTTCTTGTCGATCTTTATCTTCAAGACGACTGGATCCAAACCCCATCCATAGAGCTTGACTCATCTGAGTGCTAGATGCGATCTTGATGCTCGAGCTCTTGAATTCACACGTGTTAGCTCTAATTTGAATCTTTTATTGAAGCTAAACACCAACTAAGATCTTGATCAATAGCTGAAACTATATAAACACAAGATCATTAGAAAACTTAACTTCATAAGTTAGTCATCATCAAAACTAAGGTGAAGAGCCTCTGGGCCAACAATCTTCTCCTTTTTGATGATGACAAAACTTATGAGATTATATATGCATTGATTAAGGATAGGCTTCACAGAAGCTCCCCCTTAACTCATGCATAAGAATAAAATAATAAAGATATACAATGTAAGCTAAAGATACTAATATATATATATATATATATATATATATATATATATATATATATATATATATATATATATATAATATAAAATAATAAAATATAATATATGCATAAACAATTAATAAAAACCTGCAAATATAATCCCAAATTCTTCTCCCCTTTTTGTTACTCATTAACAAAGAGGTGAAGAGAAACTAACAATACCAATAAACATATTATGAAACAAATTTTGATACCAATAAAAATAATAAATTGAAAGAAACCAATTGAAAGTGAAACCATTTTTTTTATCAATTGAAAATAAAATAATCTTTTATCAATTGATACCAATAGAAAGACATAATACCAATTGAAAGTAAAAACCAAAATTTTTTAGATAGACACTAAAGCCATCTTGCAATAAAGATACCAAATTTAGAATTATAAATATTGAAATATTAGTATATATCAAAACAAAATATTTTTCATCATAAAAGTTAGAGTAAGATATCAATTGAAGATAAAGTCAATTGAAAGACAAAAAAACAAGAATTTTTCTCCCCCTTTATGAAATACCAATAAAAACTATGCAAAAGCTTGTAAATATACCTATTATCGTTAAGAACATAAGACTTAGTATAAAATCAATTTGTGCTTAAAATGTATGGACATTGCTTAAGGAAAACATCTATATATATGTATGATCAGAGCAATATAATATCAATTGAAATTAAGATGCATACATATAGAAAACAAATATGAGTATACACATAATGAATTTTCATTGAAATTATGTATAACTCATACCTATCACCCTATTCTGCACATGCTTGAATAGATTTTCATTAAAAGCATACAAGGCATGGTCACCCATCCAACCGCCCTTTGAAGATAGGGTTTTGAAGATCATTTTAGCATATTTGAAAACTCTACCAATTTGAAGAATAACGAAATTAGTTTTATTATAATTTTAAAAACTAGTACGAAATACTTCAAGTAAGGAAATGAAACATAAATATATCTCATGATAATATACTAAATACACAATAATTGACACTCAACGAGTTATAAAGCACACATAAGCTCATGAATCAAAGTCATGGGTAAACAAAATATATCAAGTGTACAAATCATGTAATAACATAATCATAGAAATAAATCATTGAAGCTCATATGAAATTTCTTACTCAAAAACATGAAAATCATCAAGCATGAGAAATTCTATTTTTATTAAAAACAAATTAAGCTTCAAGGTATATATATGCTTTGTCTAAACTAAAGTATGCATACATATTCAAATATAAACGAGTCCACAAAAGAATATTGCAAGAAGGCAAGTGACTCTAAGATAGACATGTATAGCTATAATTTTGGACAAAATTAACATATACATGAAGCTAAACAAAAACATGTACAAAAATATTTTAAAGATGCAAGAATCATCAAAATAAGGTCATACAAGTACATCTAATGAGTACAAATGAGCAATAAAGTACAAATACATGATAATCAAGTGTAGCTCACTAATTGTACAAGTATAAACACAATTTTAATAAAAACTTACATCCAAACAAGCAATCAAAATATGAAGCACAAAAACATAAACAAACATGTTTATTAGGGTAAATGCACGTGCTACTAGAACTAAGATATACACAGTTAAACTAAAGTAAGAACACAAAAATATGAATGCATATGAACATGGGTGTATCTCAAATACTATACATGTCTATCACATGTCTAAGAAATATTGCATTTAAAATAATGAACATGAATGTCAATACATGTAAAAAATCAACAATGATAAAGCATGTAAATAAAAATGGGAGTTAGAGATAGTTACCAAAGCATATGAACTATTTTGTAGGTCTCCAAACCATGATGGTCCTCTCACTAAACATCCTTTGAAAGTGATGCATCCATCAATATGATCTTTGAACTTGAAACGCATCCACCATCAAGGCACCGATACTCTCACGTCTTGTGAGAGCCCACACCTACTTCAAAGACAATAGGACTGAATTTTGGTACCCAAACTTTCTTGGGTCCATGGAGGTTAGCACCTTTCCTAACCCAACAAACTTATTTGCAAAATGTAAATTCTTAATTCTATCATAACAAAATTTTGCAAGGCGACCCTTACGTCCACAACGTATACAAGTGTACACATGAGCATACATGGTGTCATGCATGTGGACATGAGAAGCATGTGTATGCTGTGATGGGTGTTCTTGAATATGTGGAGTGTGTATCTTCCGAAACATAGATTCCAAACGTGTGTGGTTCATGGCATATTGGCTCAAAGTGGAGCCCAAACAATCTACACTCTTCTTCAAAACACAAATATCATTATCAATACTTGAAGAAGATGTGGAGCATGTATTCTTATCACTAAGAGGTATAATAATATAATCATGAGAAGAATGAGAAAAAAAATTATTTTCAAAGAAATATTTTCCTTTGAAATTAAATCTAATTCTTTTAAAATTAAAACAATTTTATTTTTTCAAAGAATCATTTCTTTTGTAACAAAATCAAGTTTTGAGACAAATCCTCATTCTTCTTTAAAACCTCATTAAGCTCACTTATTTTTTAAAATTTTATTTTCATTTAAAGCAAGGTCGAGTTGGGTTTTCAATAATCTCTTTCATTTGAAAACTCAACTTTTTCTTATAAAACAACATCAAGTTTTGAAAACAAAATTTTATTTTCTTCTTTAAAATCAAAACTTTTCTTTTTTAAAAGTTATATTTTTCTAATAAGTTTTCACAAAACAGTGAAAGTTCTTCATTCAACACTTGTGCATCCATATCATTATCATTACATGAAGAACTAGCACTATCATCTAGTTCAGTATCCGAAGTTACCTCAAGGAAGTCATCCCCTTGGACCATGAAGCAAGCTTGGTCGGACTCATCTCGCTAGATTTCTTCTCCAAAATGCATGTCGTTGTTCCTTGAAAGAAGTCAATGTGTTCCACACCGCAAAAGTGAAATCACAATGAGAATTAAAGAAAGATATTTATTGCTTATGTGTGCTTTAGTGCACCGAGGGCTTATCCATTAACCTCTATATGCTTGTCATTACAACATAAGATTTCTTGGTAGTGGTAAGGTACAAATGCAATCCTATGGCTTTGAGGTAAGCACTCATATTAAATTTTCATATATCAATGTTGGAAACATCATACATGAGAGGGAAAAGAAAATCCATGAGTGTATAAACTATATGTGTGAAAATGCAAATCTAGATTAGCAATGAGGATCTCACTCCTAGGTGGTTGATTGAGTTTTTAAACTACACAAAAAATACAAAATTTCAGAACTTGTACTCAATACTACTGCTATAGCGAGTGGTTATACGGGTCATGATCCACAAGGAAGGACTAGCGATGGAAACTTTTTATAAGTTCTCTTTAGTTCATAAAAAATAGTTAAAGTTCTTCTTTCAGTTCTTGAAAAAAAAATGAAAAAGAGTTATAGTTAAATTAAGAAAAAAATCGTAGATTGAGAAAGTGGAGAAAAATAGAAAATGATTTTGTACAAAGAAAGTGAAAAATAATAAATACAGTTGAGAGATTGTGATGTTGGTAATCTAAACTAAAAATTAAAGAAAGTTAAACCCTAAAAAATACTTACTTACCTCTTCGGCGCCTGTTTACCTTTGACTCGTATCGACGATGTACCTTTGTTTGAAGGCGAGTGAAGTATGACAAATAGGATCTTTCCCATTCCCGATTTACACTATGAAATGAAAGGGCAAGCTATACTACCATCGAAATGACTATCCATCATCATAAGCCAAACAGCGCTTGCAAGGGCAAGGCAACTTCGAGGCTATCAGAGTCATTTAAATCACAAATACAGAGAGAGAAACAAACAAAAACAAGAGTAAAGAAGAAAAGAAGCTCCGATTTGATTCAAATAACAATGAAAGAAAAGATTTACTTACACCTGTGTCACACTCAGTACAAGGTTTGCTCTCATTCCTCCATGAAACTCTCCTCCTCTCTCAGTTACATAAATAAAACAATAATTACACAAAACAAAAAAAAACCTAACTTACAAACTACAGAATGGCCTAACTTCTCTTCTCTGCTTGATTGCTCCCCTATACACAGAGAAATCCGAATATTTATAGGCAAAAATCAAAAGTGGGAGAGCGTATGAAGATGGGGAGAGCAAACACTTCTCGAGATTCGATAGGATGGCCGCGGAAACGCGGCTTTGGCCGCTTTTTTGCGGCCTGGGTGTGGCCATGTGGCCACACCGGGAGGTACAAGTCCCTGCTTTGATGATTTGGCTTTATCTCTGGTTGGATTTTCAGTTTGGGTCTTGGATTTGACGAAACCTCCTTTGATCTTCAGTTTTAACCAATTAATTTGTGGAGATCTGTTTTAACTAGTTTTCAACTGGTTTTATTTTCTCTGATTTGCTCTGATTTGCCCTAGTCTGCCCTGATCTTTGATTAATTTAATTCAGAATTAAATCAGAATTTTGATGGGCTTTAGGCTGGTTTCTCTTCCCTCTCATTTAGTCAAAGTATGAATATAATTTAGACAATAAATAGGATTAAAAATAAAGTTTATTAAATAATAAATATGGGAATGTGACAATAAATATGCAGTATCAGCGACCGATCACACCCCCATACCTATCTTTTGCTCGTCCTCGAGCAAAACAACAAAACTATTCCAATAATTATAAGACCACTTTCACAGGTTACGCGATTGTATTGAGTATGTGCAACAAGCCATTAAACCTCTAGGTTTCTCTTAGAGGATGAGTTTTTTCTCCATAGGGTTGTCAGTGGATTACACCCACAAAATCCATAAAGAAAGAAAAATAAAGTGTTAGTATTTTGAAAGCACATTTTGAAAGAGAAAAATATTTGAAGTATTATTGTAAGAATTTAGTAATCTATAAGTTATAGGAAAATCGAACTTTTCATTCTTAAGCTTAGTCTTTATTCAAAAACTTGTTATCAATCAAGACAAGGAGTCAAACTGTATTTCTCATCTAGTCTATTATTTTACCCTAAGTTATATGCACCTTTGAAACCATGAAATTTTGACTCAGGGTTCTTTAACTCTAACTCTTATGCCTTATTTTTTTTTCTTTTATTTGTTTTTTAATTTTTGGTGATATTAATTCTTAGTTCTATTAGGCTTTCTAATCTGCCCATGTAACGAGCCTTTAATCGATGACTCCCAAGCCAAACAATCTTAGGGACCGGGTGAGAAAACACCCCAAGGACTTAAGAACTCGAGCAAATAAGGCCAAAAAATTAAGAATTTTATTATATGAACTGCTTTTAGGTGTGAATATATTTATGCTTTATGAGGTACAAATACCCAACTTAATCAGAGGATTTTTGATATATTATATATATATTCTTTTTTTTAATAAGACATAAGAATCTTTATTTTTGAACCTTAAGTGTGTAAGTGTATAAAGCATGCATATTTCATCAAGGTAAAAATCAACACTAAATTACTTTTTCAAAATTTCTTTCTAACCCTAGAAATCAAACTTAATCTTATTTTGACCAAGTATAAGAAATCCTAATTATAATTCTCTTATTCCTTAAAATTAACTTAATTTCTTACAAAAAATATGTCAAAATATTGCTCTCTTTTCAATTTTTTTTTTAAAGAAAGAAAAATGTTAATTTTTTATTTTAAATAAAAAGAGAACCTATATTATGTTAAAACCCTCCCTACACTTATCTCATGTATTGTCCTCAATGTATGAATGAATGCTTAAATGCATGAAAAAGAAGAAAGGGAAGGATAATGTTACCTCAAAGTGGTGGTTCCGGAGGTAGTCGGATTGGGCCAAGCGTTGCTACCCAATCAAAATATTGTGGTGGTTCACAAAACCCACCTTTATTGACCCTTTTCTATTTACATATTTACAGTGCCCAATATGAATAGGATCATGAAAGATCCTATCATGACACTTATTCCCTTCATATGACCAATGTTGAAAAATAATCACGGAGTCATTGTGGTCAATACCTTTGTCTAACAGAAGAATGTGATTTGGTGGAATGGTTAACTTGGGCTCAAGAATGATAGGTTCGGGAGCCATTACTAACTCGGGAAAATTAAGTTGGGTTCGAGAGTCAGTTTTGGTTCAAGAGTTGAGTCCAAATCTAAGAATTGAAATTCACATTCTTTTTCCATCAATGAAATGTGCCTATCCAAAATTGGTTATTCAGTTTCGAGATCTATGGATACGGGAATCAATGTCGCCTCGGGAAATGAATCCAAATCAGTTAAGGGTATCAGAGTCAACATAGATTTGAAAATGGGAACTGAATCACAAGGTTAGGGTTCGGGTTCACATTCATAATCAAGTTCAATCTTATTAAAATGAAAACTCGCCAATTCGTCAATGGGTTTGATATTGGTCAAGTTCAAGGTTTTGTGGTGAAGTTGAATCTTGATCAAACTTTTTAAGATACCATAATTCTTAGTCTCATCAATATGGTTAGAAGTGTTGGAATAGTCAAAGATTAGGTAGGGAGAGTTTCCTTATTCCTACTCATATTTTCCAATCGACTATGTCTTGCTTCTATCATATTTAAAGAAGAATTGAATCATGAATTTCATACTTTTTTCTAAGTTGGTATGCTCTTCTTGAAAATAGAGTAAGGATCTTTGATTTGAAAATTTTGACGAGATTTTGAGTCTTCTAGATTTTGATATTGTTGCTCAAGCTCTTCTAAGGCTTCCATCCTCTTTTCAGTTAATTGGTTCCTCTAATGGTTGTTCAGGAGAAAGAGTATATGACTCGGGGAAGTTGTATCCCCATTGACTCTGTGAAGAGTAGTGATGATTATTCTAGTCTTGTTCATAGTATTGGACTGGGGCATGTATTGATTCGGTAAGACCAATTTGGCAAACTTGGTTGGTTAAAGTTATGATATGCCGTGTTGGTATTATCCAAGTCAAAAGAGGTCGGGGTAAAATATGAAACACTATTTGCATATGAATAATTGTAATTATAATCCATATCACCAAGATGTCAAAAATAAAAATTAAAACAAGCAAACAAACAAACAAATAAAAAAGAAAAAAAATCTAGCCTAAGTTAGGGTAGACCTTAAACCTAGACGACTCCTAACTAGTTAGACTGTCCATGGAGGATATATTACCGAATCTGACCACACGTTAATCGACCAGGTAGGGGCAAGATTGGTGGGAGGTATCCGTACTTAAAAGTAATAGGCCTAATTAAGCCAAACCACCAGCCTTCGGGGTTTCGCCCCTCAATCCCCAACCTTTGACACTGATTTGGTAAGAGTCAAATTCTAGTCAACTTCCCTCTTAGATCAGTCTCTTATTGAGTCCGAGATGTCCTTAAGATTAATGTCTACTCAGTTTTAGTTAGGCTTGGGTTAGTGAGTGAGGAGATTGTTTATGGGCTAAGGGAGGGTAATAACTCCCTACCTTATCTTGTTTAGAGGACAAGCCCTTAATTCAATTCAGTGCAATGTGTATACGTATATGAAAAGCAACACTTAAGCTATGTAAACAATTCAAAAGTGTTCCTATACTACATGCTATGTATATGTACCTTTGCTCCAGCAGTCTACAACAGTAATCTAAAATGTAAACGAAATTAGACAAATGCCTAAATGCAAAGTCTAAACCGTTTTAGCATTTAACAAACATCAATATACTGTTGAGGTTAGAAAGTATGTATCGTGAGTTAAACATAAAAAAATAAATAGCTGCAGAAACTTTACTTTGCAATTCAACATGCCTGCAAAAAAATACAGGTTAGTAGTTCACTCAGATTACCGCGGGAATGCAGCAAATCTGAGGGCTTCTGGGCTCTGCTTTCTTGAGAAGAGTCCAGGGCCATTTATATGTCCAATGCAGCAAAATTTTTTTTCTTGTTGTTAAACTTGTACACCAAGAACAGAGAAGAAAGTTAATCAATAAAGTAAACAAAAAAGAGTTACTTACTGTTCCTCCTTGGCAACGGCGCCAGAATTTTGATTGAGTTGGAACCTGCACACAGAAAATACAGAATTTCAGAACTTTATAATGAAGTGTGTAAGGTACTCAATACTACCGCTATAGCAAGTGGCTATGCGGGTCGTGATCCACAAGGAGGGACTAGCGATGAAAGCTTTTTGTAAGTTCTCTTTAGTTCACAAAAAATAGTTAAAGTTCTTTCAGTTCTTGAAAAGAAAATGAAAATGAGTTATAGTTAAATTAAGAAGAAAGTGGTAGATTGAGAAGGGAGAGAAAAATAGAAAATGATTTTGTACAAAGAAAGTGAAAAATAATGAATAGAACTGAGAGATGGTGATATTGGTGATCTAAACTAAAAATTAAAAGAAAGAAAGTTAAACCTTAAAAAAAATACTTATTTACCTCTTCGGCGCCTGCTTACCTTTGACCCGTATCGACGATGTACCTTTGTTTGAAGGCGAGCGAAGTATGACAAATAGGATTTTTCCATTCTCGATTTACACTATGAAATGAAGGGGCAAGCTACACTATCATAGGAATGACTATCCATCATCATAAGCTATCAATGATGCTTGCAAGGGTAGGCAACTTCGAGGCTATTAGAGTCACTTGGATTTACAAACACAGAAAGGGAAGCAAACAAAAACAAGAGTAAAGAAGAAAAGAAGCTTCGATTTGATTCAAATAACAATGGAAAGAAAAGATTTACTTACACCGGTGTCACCCTCAGTACAAGCTTTGCTGTCATTCCTCCATGAAACTCTCCTCTCCTCTTCGATTCGATTTGATCCAAATCTAGCTTTTCTTTGATTTTTCAAAAACTTTGAAAAGAAAAAAAGATAGAGAATTTTTAGTACAAAAACTTCTTTTAAAACTTGCTGAAAACACTTGAAAAGATGAGAAATTTTGTTCTTGAAATTCTTGGTTAAAACTGGCCTCAAAGGACCCATATTTATAGGGCTGAAAATATAGCCGTTGGGGTCCAAACAGGTCATAAATGACTTGTCGGTCGACCGCCAATAGTCAGATTTCTGACCGTTGGGGTTATCGATCGACCGCCCTAAGGCACAGTGAGATTTTTCTCACTGCTGGTCGACCGTCCGATCGACCGTGGCCAGAACCAGAGAGCTCACTCTCTGGGTCGGTCGACTGGGGCCAGATCCAGAGAGTGAGTTCTCTAGATCGGTCGACCGGCCCTAGGCCAAAGGATCTATACACGTCATGTACACATCGGTCAACCGAGCCCAAGTTCAGTCGACCGGTCGGTCGACTGTAGGCAGCCCAAAGACAGGGTTTATAGGTTAAAATATTTGGTCTTTTAAATGCCTATAAAATCCCATAAAATCACATAAAATTCACAAAAATAAGTTCATGTATATATTTAAAGTACAAATATGTGTTACCAAAAAACACATATTACAAACTATTTGAACTATTTTTTAGGCTTGAAAATTTAGCTTAAACTGAAAACCGTATTTTCCTTGAAATGGAAAACCGATTTTTCTCAAACTTGTATAAATACAAAAACATGATATTTAAACACTTTTGAAGCATAGTGTGTATGGATAGAATCCAATACATGTATAGAAATTATATCTATGTTTTTGACATTAAATCCAAAAATAAATTCTGTTAAAAACAAAACTTTAAACCATGAAGTAGAATCATCAAAATAAGTTTTTTTACAATATAAAACAATAATGTATATGGATGAAATCCAGCATACATAAAACCATATAAACTTGTTTTGATTCTATCTATTCATGAAAACCATATATGTATTCTTGAAAATCCAAAACATGTTACATCGAAAACCAAAACTGTTGAACTTGTGTGTGTGTGTGTGTGTGAACTTGAGCATATTAAGACTATTCTAATCCTTATACAAGATTTAAACAAAAACTAAACAAACCTAGATGCAAGTCTTCTTGTCGATTTTCATCTTCAAGATGACTCGATCCAAACCCGATCCATAGAGCTTGACTCCATCCGAGTGCTAGATGCGATCTTGACACCCGAGCTCTTGAATCCACACGTGTTAGCTCCAAAACTCCAAAACTTGACTTTGAATCTTTTGTTGAAGCTAAACACCAGCTAAGATCTTGATCAATAACTGAAATTATATAAACACAGGATTATTAGCAAACTTAATTTCATTAGTTAGTCATCATCAAAACTAAGATGAAGGGCCTCTGGGCCAAAAATCTCCCCCATTTTGATGATGACAAAACTTATGAGGTTATATATGCATTGATTAAGGATAAGTTTCATAGAAGCTCTCCCTTAACTCATGCATAAGAATAAAACAATAAAGATATGCAATGTAAGCTCAAGATACTAATAAAAACACACACACACACACACACACACGTATATGTATATGTATATGTATATGTGTGTGTGTATGTATGTATATGTATTGTGTGTGTGTATATATATCTATTTATCTATATGCATAAACAATTAATAATACCTTCATATATAATCCCAAATTTTCTCGCCCTTTTTGTCACTTATCAACAAAGGGGTGAAGAGAAACAAACAATACCAATAAATATATTATAAATAAAATTTTGATACCAATAAAAATAATCAATTGAAAGAAATCAATTGAAAGTAAAACCATCTTTTTATTAATTGAAAATAAAATAATCTTTTTATCAATTGATTCCAATAGAAAGACATGATACCAATTGAAGGTAAAAACTAAATTTTTTTAGGTAAACACTAAAGTCAACTTGCAATAAAGATACCAAATTTAGAATTATAAATATTTAAAATGTTAGCATATACCAAAACAAAATATTTTTCATCATAAAAGTAAAAGTAAGATACCAATTGAAGATAAAACTAATTGAAAGATAAAACAAGAATTTTTCTCCCCCTTTATGAAATATCAATAAAAACTATGCAAAAGCTTGTAAAGATACCAATTATCATTAAGAACATAAGGCTTAGTATAAAATTAATTTGTGCTTTATAATGTATGGACATTGCATAAGAAAAACATCTATATGTATGTATGATCAGAGCAATATAATATCAATTGAAATTAAGATGCATACATATAGAAAACAAATTTGAGTATACATAGAAGAATTTTTATTAAGATCATGTATAACTCATACCTATTACCCTATTCATGCACATGTTTGAATAGATTTTTATTAAAAGCATATAAGGCATGATCGTCCATCAATCGCCCTTTGAAGGTAGGGGTTTTGAAGATCATTTTAGCATATTTGAAAACTCTACCAATTTGAAGAATAACAAAACTAGTTTTATGATAATTTTAAAAATTAGTACGAAAATCATTAAGTAAGAAAATGAAACATAAATATATCTCATGATAATATGCTAAATACACAATAATTGATACTCAACGATGTATGAAGCACATATAGGCTCATGAATCAAAATCATGAGTAAACACAATATGTCGAGTTTACAAAGATCATATAATGAACATAATCATGGAGATAAATCATTAAAGCTCATATGAAATTTCTTACTCAAAAACATGAAAATCATCAAACATGAGAAATTCTATTTTTATCAAAAATAAAATAAGCTTCAATGTATATGTATGCTTTGTCTAATCTAAAGTATACATACATATCCAAACATAAACGAGTCCACAAGAGAATATTGCATGAAGGCAAGTGGCTCTAGGATAGACATGTATAGGAATAATTTTGGACAAAATTAACATATACATGAAGCTAAACAAAAACATGTACAAAAATGGAAAAAATAGTAAAGATGCAAGAATCATCAAAATAAGGTCATACAAGTACATCTAATGAGTGCAAATGAGTAATAAAGAACAAACACATGATAATCAAGTGTAATTCACTAATTGTACAAGTATAAACACAAGTTTTAATAAAAACTTACATTGAAAAAAGTAATCAAAATATGAAGCACAAAAACATAAATAAACATGATCATTAGGGTAAATGCACGTACTACTAGAACTAAGATATACACGATAGTTAAACTAAAGTGAGAACACAAAGATATGAATGCATATGAACCGTTACCAGAACCAGAGAGCTCACTCTATGGGTCGGTCGACCATCCAGTCGACCGGGGCCAAATCTAGAGAGCAAGTTCTCTAGACCGGTCGACCGGTCCTAGGCCAAAGGAATTATGGACGTCTTGTGCACATCAATCGACCGCTCGGTCGACTGAGCCCAAGTTCAATCGACCGGTCGGTCGATCGTAGGCAGCCAGAAACAGGGTTTATAGGTTGAAATATTTGGTCTTTAAATGTTTATAAAATCCCATAAAATCACTTAAAATCTAAAAAAATAAGTTCATGTATATATTTGAAGTACAAATATGTGTGACCAAAAATCAACACATATAATAAACTATTTGAACTATTTTGCTTGAAAATTTAGATTTAAACCGAAACCGTATTTTCCAAAACCAAACTTTGAAATGGAAAACCGATTTTTCTCAAACTTGTATAAATACAAAAACATGATATTTAAATACTTTTGAAGTATAGTGTGTATGGATAGAATCTAATACATGTATAGAAGTTATATCTATATTTTTGACATTAAATCCAAAAATAAGTTTTGTTAAAAACAAAACTTTAAACTATGAACTAGAATCATTAAAATAAGTTTTTCTACAATATGAAACAATAATGTATATGGATGAAATCCAACATACATAAAACCATGTAAACTTGTTTTGATTCTATTTATTCATGTAAACCATATATGTATTCTTGAAAATCCGAAACCGGTTAAACTAAAACTAAAACTATTGAACTTGTGTGTGTGAACTTGGGCATATCAAGACTATTCTATCCTTACACAAGATCTAAACAAAAGCTAAACAAACCTAGATGCAAGTCTTCTTGTCGATCTTTATCTTCAAGATGACTCGATCCAAACCTGATCCATAGAGCTTGACTCCATCCGAGTGCTAGATGCGATCTTGACGCTCGAGCTCTTGAATCCACACGTGTTAGCTCCAAAACTTGACTTAGAATCTTTTGTTGAAGGTAAACACCAACTAAGATCTTGATCAATAACTAAAACTATATAAACACAAGATTATTAGCAAATTCAACTTCATAAGTTAGGCATCATCAAAACTAAGGTGAAGGGCCACTGGGCCAACAAAAACTTATCTAGGCTGATTCCGACCAGCTATAGTGGGTGAGCTTCCATCTTTCAAGGGGCTCCCCGAGGGATAGCAGCGGGGGCAATCCTTTCCCTCATAGTCGTCAGGATAGAACCCGATATAGGTTATTGACTTACTCGAGTAGCCGTCAAGGTGAAAACTTGTCTAGGCTGACTCCAAACAGCCCTAGTGGACGAGCCTCCGACTTTCAGGGGGCTCCCCGAGGGATACCTGTGGGGGTTATCTTTTTCTCATAGCCGTCAGGGTAGGACCTAATACAGGCTATTGACTCACTCGAGTGACCGTCAAGGTGAAACCTGTCTAGGCCGACTCCGAGCAGCCCTAGTGGTTGAGCCTTCATCTTTCAGGGGGCTCCTGAGGGATAGCCGCGGGGGCTATCTTTCCCTTTTAGCCGTCAGGGTAGCACCCAATATAGGCTGTTGACTCACCCGTCAAGGTGAAAACCTGTCTAGGCCGACTTTGAGCAGCCCTAGTGGGCGAACCTCTGTCTTTCAGGGGGCTCCCCGACGGATAGCTGCGGGGCTGTCTTTCTCTCATAGCCATCAGGGTAGGAGCTGATATAGGCTATTGACTCACTTGAGTGGCCATTAACGTGAAAACCTATCTCGGCTAACTCCGAGCAGTCCTAGTGGGCAAGCCTCCGTCTTTCAAGGGGCTCTCTAAGGGACAGTCGCAGGGGCTGTCTTTTCCTAATAGCCATCAGGATAAGACCCGATATAGGCTATCGACTCACTCGAGTGGTCATCAAGGTGAAAACCTGTCTAGACCGACTCTGAATAGCCTTGGTGGGTGAGCTTCCGTCTTTTAGGGGGCTCCCCGAGATAGTCGCAGGGGCTGTCTTTCCCTTATAGCCATCAGGATAAGACCTGATATAGGCTGTTGACTCACTCGAGTGGCCGTCAAGGTGAAAACTTATCTGGGCCGACTCTGAGCAACCCTAATGGGTTGGCCTCTGTCTTTTAGGGGATCCCTAAGGGGTAGCCACGGGGCTGTCTTTCCCTCATAGCCATCAGGATACGACCCGATATAGGCTGTTGATTTACTTGAGTGGCCGTCAAAGTGAAACTTGTCTAGGCCGACTCTGAGTAGCCCTAGTACGCGAGCCTCTTTCTTTCAGGGGGCTCCCCAAGAGATAGCCACAGGGGCTGTCTTTCCCTCATAGCCATCGGGGTAACACTGGATATAGGATGTTGACTCACTCGAGTAGCTAGTAAGGTGAAAACTTGTCCAGGCTGACTGAAGACAGCCCTAGTGGATGACCCTTCGTCTTTCAGGAGGCTCCCTGGGGGATAGCCACGGGGTTTGTCTTTCTCTCATAGCCGTCAGGGATATAGGCTGTTGACTCCTCGTTATATCTGTGAAAGACATGGAAAATAAAAGAGTTTACATAATTTTATTAGATGTCACGCAGTTTTACACGTGGTATTACTTTGGATGAGAAGTACATTGCCCTATGGTGTGGTTCCCATCCCGGGTAGTATCAAGGAATGGGCATCTCAATCAACTGTTTCAACAGGAGTCTCTTTGACTTTTGGATCTTCCTCTGGGCTGAGGATGAACTAATCCAAATATCCTCGCTGAACTAGGTCCTCGAGGTGTCATTGGAGCACTCAGCAATGCTCCATGGAGTGTCCCCGACTGCCATGAAAAGAGCAGTTTCCTGCTTCAAGAGAGTCAGGGTTGTGTCTTAGCAGTCTTAGGAGTTTCAACCAGGGCTGATGCTTGACGACGTGGAAGATCTGGTTGATTGAGAGGTTCAGGGGGTGAAGGTGACGAAGCCTTTAACCTTCTCTATTGTTGGGGAGCGTCCTCCTTGGGAGCTAGGGCTTGGTGCCCCCTTGCATGCTTCCTCGAGCTGTCGTGCTGAAGGTTCTCATCGTCATCGTGTGGGATAGCCACTTTGGAATACATCTTGTTCAGCTTGGCGTGCAGTCGGTTGGGATTGCGGGGTGTTGATGGGCCTCAGAGGAGAAGCCCGTCAGGACCCGTTGCTGGCTTCTCATAGAATTTTTATTTGTGTGAGCAGCTGATAATTAACCTGTGTTATCGCCTCGCGTTCGTGCTTTACCATATCGCGGTGGATGGCTATAAGTTCTCGTTCACGGTTAGCCTTCGCCCTGTACTCATCCAACCGTTGTCGCAGATCGATCATCACTTAGACAAGCCGTCCTCATGAGAGTGCCATTGGGTCAAATTCATTAGAGGCGTTGATATCGTGTCGGGAGGTGCTCCTGTCTGCTATGATCATTGTATGCAGATGTCTTCATAGAAGGGTTAGGGTAGTGGGTAGCGAGAGATGTCAAAAGTCTTAAGTTCGACTCTCAATGAACTGTTTTGGCAGGAGTCTCTTAGACTTCAGGATCTTCCTCTGGGCTGAGGTTGAACTCATCCAAATATCTCGCTGAACTAGGTTCTCAAGGTGTCGTTGGAATGCCCAGCAAAGCTCCTTGGCGTGTCCCCGACTGCCATGAAAAGAGTAGCTTCTTGCTTTAAGAGAGTCATGGTCGTGTCTAGAAGTCTTAAGGAGTTTCAACCAGGGCTGATACTTGATGATATGGAAGATATGGTCGATTGGGAGGTTCAGGGGTGAAGGTGATAGAGCCTTCAGCCTTCGCCATCACTGGGGAGCATCCTCCTTGGGAGCTAGGGCTCAGTGTCCCCCTGCTCGCTTCCTCGACCTGTCGTGCTAAAGGTTCTCATGGTCATAGTGGGACAACCACTTTGGATCACATCTTGTTGAGCTTGGTACGCTGGTCGGTTGGGATTACGGGATGTTAATGGACCTCAGAGGAGGAGCCCGTCAGGACTTCCCTAGTGCCTAACTCGACGACCTACTGCCAGGCTTCTTGCAGATCTTTTATTTGTTTGAGAAATTGATGATGGAGCCGTATTACTGCCTTGATCTCTCGCTCCACCGTGTCACTGTGGATGGTGACAAGTTCTCGTTCACGGTAGGCTTCGCCCTGTGCTCATCCAACCGTCTTCGCAGATAGATCCCCACCTGACAAGCTGTCCTTGTGAGAGTGTCGTTGGGTCAAATTCATTAGAGGCACTAATGTCGTATTGGGAGGTGCTCCTGTATGCCATGATCTCTATATGCAGATGTCTTCGTAGAAGGGTTAGGGTATTAGGTAGCAAGAGTTCTCAAAAGTCTTGAGTTCAACTCTCAATGAAAGCACCAAATGCAGTGGGTATTTTAAGAAAATAATCTACGCACCAAAATAGAAAAGTGAATATAGCCAAATCACAAAGAAATCAATCGCAAACACATTGAAAATACGTGAAAACCCTGAAAAGAAAAAAACCATGAAGAGATAGAGAGATTCCACATTGTTAATGGCGATTACAAAAGCATTATTTGGATTCGGGAGAACTTGCCCCTTTCCCATTGGAGGGGATCCTCTATTTATATAAGTTATGTCAAATATATAAGGCTAGCGAGTACTGCTCAGTTTGAATAACTAAATCCCTTATCTTGCTAAGGGTCGAGCCGAACGCTTTAGTTTGAATCAATATATGAGAGAGTCCATCTCTATTTTGTGGTTCACGCTCTATTGTAGTAAGGATGAACTACTCCCGAAAGGTTATTACTTCAATTGAATTATGATTTGGCTTAGGAATAGAGACCTCAGTAATCAGACCTGATTCTCCTGTTAATCACCTGACCTGCAATTCGAACTGGGCGATGGATGTGAACTAACTATTCTAGAAGTAACCACGCGTCACACATCCGCACGAGGCTGGATTGACACATGTCACGATCTCGAGCGGGTCAGAAAGTGACCACTACATATTTATAGGGCAATTTTTAAAAAAAACCTATTTCTAAATTTAATTTAAAAAGACATCTAAAAAAAATTTAATTATAAAAATTGATCTCTGACAGGTTACATCGGCACCATATAGGCATTGAGCAGTTGCCTGACCTGCGTTGCATAGGGCCATCGTGGGGTGGCAGTTTTTTGGTCTGGATTTGGCGAACCCGAATCTAATTTTGTGCTAATTTTGAAAAAAAGTCCTTAACTCTCTCTTATGTCTCCTTCTTTTTCATCTTTCACCGGCCATAAAAGAGGTGAGGTTGGGGCATCACCACCTCTGTCCTGCCTCCGTGGCAGCGGAGCAGGTCGAGCTGCAAGCCGCGACGGGTCCAGGGCTGATGAAGACGGTTGTTAGTAGTGGTGGTGGGTCGGGCCTCACAGGAGAGGAAGAAATTGTTAATTGTGGTGGTGGGTCTGACCTTGTATATGAGGGCGGGAAGGTTGTCATCATCAGCAGAGGCCATCTTGACCAACATCCTGAGGGGGCCTCCAGGGTAGAGGACAGCAAGGAGGATGTAGATGGTGAAGGCGAAGAGGAGGGTCCAGGTGGTCCACTCGATGAGCTTGTGAACCAGGCAGCGAGGATGATAGCGAGGGCGAGCATGTAGGCTTGCTTGAGAAGAATAGGGAAGGAGGTGGCAAAGACAGAGGTGATGCCGATGGGGAAGAAGTAAAGCAGGAGGGAGGAGACAGTGTCGAGAGGGAGGAAGAGGGCCTTGAGGAGGGAGAGGAGGATGAAACGACCATGGAGGAGAGGACTAAGAAGGCAGAGAGGTAGGTGTAGTTCTTGAGGAGGGCGGTGCAGTTGTACTAGTAGAGGAGGAAGAGGAGGAAGATGACGACAACGAAGAGGATAGCGAAGACGAGGGTATTAAGGAGAGCGCCGGAGAGCTTCTGGGAGGTAGGAGACTCGCGGTAGACGAGGGTGACAGGCCGACGACGGTGACGCACCAGCCTACGACAAAAGAGGAAGAAGGAGGCAGAGGAGGAAGACGAAGAAGACAGAGGAGAGAATTAATGACTTATTTTTTTGAAATTAGGGCAAAATTAGGTATATAAAAAGTGGACCTAAAATTATTATAATTTTGCAACAGGGTTCATCAAATCCGGACCAAAAAACTGCCACCCTATGGCGCCCCAATGCTACTAATTATTCATTAATTTTACATATTATACACCACATTTTCACATTTATTTTAAATAAAACTCTGCTATTTGACCTCTTCTTTTTTATTAATGTGCAGATTTATTATTTAATGTTAAAAGAGAAGAAAAGCCCAAAAAGCCCAGAGAGCCCAATTAAATTCGGAGTTTAAAGCAATTATTTTTCAAGTCCAAAGAAGAAACGAATATTCTCAAAATATCCATAGTTTAAATCAGAATTTTGAGAATATACCTTATGATGACTGGACGAGGTGAAATTGTAGCAGAAAATACTGAGTCATAGTTGACTCTTTTGCCGCGTTTTCACCATAATTGCCGCGAAAACGCGACAAGATGGTGGCCGTTTGATCGACGCTTCCTTCTGTGGCCTCGATTTTTAGATCCCTGAGCATTCTCCTATAAATACACCGACAGAGGTAGAGAAAAATAGATATCCAGAGATATATCCAGAGATCAAAAGCTAGGATTTTTCTTTAGTAATTTTTCTTCCAAATTTTCTGTTTTAATTTCCTAGGTTTAGATCAATAGTGATTCTGTGAGAAAGAAAAGAGATTGTAATTGAAAGTGACAGTTCAGTACAAGGTTTTAATTCTTCTCCTTATTCTCTTTTGTGTCAATTACTTTAGTTTTAATTATGCACTCTTTTACTTCTTCTTTTCTTTGCTTCGCTTTAATTATGAATAACTAACTTTCTTCATCGTTCGAAATCTCTAAACATCACAACTTCTAACTCTTTGATTGAGAACCCGATTGAATCATATGTATGCCTAAATCCAACCCAAGCCTTGCGATTATGCGAGTGTTCTTAAAGGCACATGAGGATGGGTGCTAACTTAACACTAAGTCAATAATTTTTCTTATTCTATGCTTGCTACATCTTAATAGTTTAATGTTCAATTTTAACCAAGTGTTGATTCAAATAGGAGATTTTCTTTCCATCTTATATGTCTCGCTTAATGCTCGTGCGAACTTCACGGTAAAATTCTTGCCTAAGATTCAAAATGAGGCAAATATCTATCAAAGGTTAGTTTGTCAGTGGTGATAGATGATTAGTGAGCTTTGAGCTTTTCTTATTTTAAGAAACAAACCAAGTCTCTTTCTTTTTAAGTTTTCTTTCTTTTTAGAAACTCGTTTTTAAGTTTTCTTTCTTTTTAGAAACTCGTATTCAAAACCCTAATTTCCTTTCTTTCATCTTTTATGTTTTTCTTTTCTTGTTTCCTTTGTCTCAAACTTTCAAAACAAAAACAAAAACAAACCACTTTTCTTTCTCTTTTATTTTCTATTTTGATTTCTTAAGCACAAGAGAGATTGCTTTAAGAACTGTACTGAAACGCTTTCATCGCATTCCTCCTTGATTGGTTGCTAAATGTTGCATATTTAATGTTACATTTCCATACTTATTTTAGAATAAAAGCCTGCATTGTCCTAATTATTTGTTTAATTTATTTGCAGGCCCAATCCTTAAGGAGATGAAGAGAAATGAGCCCAAAAGCCCACCAGAATTTTGAATTAAATCAGAATAAATTCGCACACACAAAATCAGGGCAAAATCAAGAGGTTGAAACCGGTTGAGAAGAATCCTCTCAGGATCGATCGGTTAAAGCCAAGAATCCAAGGCCATTTCTTCAAAATCTCGGAGCCAAACTGCAAAACCAACTTCAGATAAAGTCTGAGGGAGAAACTGGGGAGATCCACCAACAGGGTGTGGCCACCTGGCCACACCCTTGCCGCAGAAACGCGACTTTTGCCGCATTTCTGCGGCAATCTTGGGGAGTTAGGGGGAGCGTGAACTCCCCCGACCTCCCCGGGATCTTGGTGGTTGGGTATTTGCCTATAAAAGGCCATTATCTGCGCTGAAAATTGGACGTCAATGCAGAGTTAGGATTTTAGACTAGTTTTCCATTTCTTAGTTTAGGTTTTTGTTTTTCCTTTTTATGTAATTGTAATTTGCATTTATGTAAAGATCGACTTTCATCGAAGAACAAGAATGAAGCTTGAGCTATAGAGACAATGGTGTAAGGTTTTCTTTCTTTTCTTTGATTGTTATGAAATCGAATCGAGGTTTTTATGTGTAAGTACTTCTATTTAGTCTTCTTCTTCTTCTTCTTCTTTTCTATTTTACTTTTCTTTTCGTACAATCGTCTTCCAAGTGAGTCTAAAAGCATCGAAAGAGCCTTGCCATTGCGAGTGCCACCGATAGCTCATGACGATGGAATAGAGTCTCTCTCTGTATCATTTCATTCTTGAAGTAGTCTTGATGATGTAATGTGGACGAAGACCAATACTCAAATCTTATGGGCTATGCACTGAATGCCTCCACTTCAAGGTAAAATCATCGCTGAAGACTCAAGGTAAGCTTTTGACGAAAAGAAGGTAAGCAATTGTTTTTATTTCTTTTCTTTCATTTCTGTAAATTAAATCACAAACACCACTTCGTCCAACTCTATCATCTCCACTTCATTGTACTTAATCGCTTTTCATCGTTTTCTGATTTTCCACCTTCTTCATCTTCCATTTTCTTTTAACTTTAAGATAACTTTCTTTTTTCATTTTCATAACATAAAATAGAGAAGAACTTTCGCTTATTTTCTTAACGATTTCAATAAAACTGTAAACGCTTCCATCGCAAACCCTCCTTGTGGATCACGACCCGCATAGCCACTTGCTATAGCGGAAGAATTGAGCACTTGCACACTTCTTTTCTTAAGTTCTTTAATCTCGTATTTTTTGTGCAGGTTTAGCCTCAATCACTCCTTGTGGAACATGACCCGCTTAGCCACTTGTTTTATAGATTAAATTGTGAGAAGCCAGAGAAACACTCTGCTTTCAGATAACATCTTTCAAAAGTCTTGATTTTTCATAATCAATTTTTGGCGACATTGCTGATTAGTCATCAATTCTGAATTTCATATCACATTTTCCTTCTCGATTTTCAAATAAAATACTACTAAATAACTCGTGTTTTGGTCTCTTCTACAGATAATAAAGGCATAGGGGCAAAGTTGAAATGAAAGCTTAATTAAATCTATTTTTGGGTAATTAATCTAGATTTTTTGAAGTCCAAGGCAAATAGCTTTTAGAAGAACACATTGGATCCTGAATTGAAGCTGTATCTGGAGAAATACAGATCTAAAATATGCAAAACAGAATATATACAGAAGTTTCTCGCAGCTAGACGCAGAAGTGGTCAAAAGATCAGGGCCAACGGCCCTGATCAAGCCACACAAACATAGCTCTAGCTGCGTTTGCGCGGCCAGATCAGGGCCATTGGCCCTGATCTTCGACCCGTGTCAGCGCCTGATGAAACCCTAGCTTTGTTTGCCTATAATACTACATGTAAGAGCCATAATTCGAGGAGGAGACCACTAGCTAGGGTTTCTTCTCCATAGTTTAGAATGGGATTTTCTTCTCCATAGTGTAGATTAGGATTTTCTTCTTCTTTTTCTTTGTATTTTTCTTTCTCTTTTAGATTTTGTATTAGATTAGAGTTAGATTCAGGAGAGAAAGAGAGAGTGCTTGTAATAGATAGGTGACAAATCTATGAAAGCTTCCTTCTTTCTTTCTATTATTTATTCTCTAACTTTTTACATGATTCTTAACTAGTTTTCTCTCATTGTGACTAACCGCTAACCATCTAACACTTAATTGATAATCCACATGAATCTAATAGCCTCTACAAGACCTTGCTCTTGCAAGAGCCATTGATGGCTCATGCTCATGGGTTTTAAGTCCTAACTTCTAACAAGCTAACTTACAATGTTCACGTTATTTCATTCTTGCCTCTAACCGATTTTGATGAATTAATAGTAGCTTGCGCCTTGATAGTCTATTTTTGATTTGGAGAATAATTTTATGGACCATTCTTTGAAAAGCTCTTGGAGACAAGTCTAGTGATGATCAAGGATCCATTGTGAGGCAACTATTACTCTGGAGGTTAGTATGGCTAGTGGAGTAATTAGTAGTTAATAGTCATGAGTTTCTTTCCCTTTTTTACTTTGTTATAGAAATAGTTTTCCAAATCATAGCTTTATTATCCTTTCTTATATGTTTTCATCGTCTTCTTCTCAATTTTTCACTTCTTGTTTTCTTTTTTTCCTTTTTAAATTCTTTTGAAATGTAGAAGAACTCGTTAACACTATCATGACACGATCCATAATGCTTCTCTCGCCTCCTGTTTATGTGGATTTGATCTGTATAACCACTTTGCTATCACAGTAGCATCAAGAAAGTCAAAGCAACTTTCACTAGTTTCTAAATATACACATTTTCATGCACAATTTCGCAATGATAAAAATTTTGACGCCGTTGTCGGGGATGAAAACGATTTGAATTCATGTTTTTTGTTAACATTTCTTCTCTATTTCTGTGTACAGGTCCAAATTTGTAGAAATTGAATATTGCAGAACATTCACTGGCCCTGTAGTTCCCTGCTTTAGAAAACAGGAGCCTGCTTCCAAAGTTTGGCCGCGCAAACACGACATTTGTCGCATTTGCATGGCAAAAGTAGGGCTCCAAGGTCCCAATTTTTGCAGAAAATCGCAAATTGTAATTCTCTATTGGTTACTGCTATTAGTTTTGTGTATTTTATTACCTGTTCACTATAATAAATATAACAAAAATCAGTAATTAGATGTGTTAAAAAGGTTTGACATTTGCATTGTAGGCACATGCCAATTTCAATTTCATATTACTTTATTTTGTTCTGTTGTTGTGAGCTGGACTGAAGTGTACATATTGTATTGCATATAGCTTAGGACAAACACATGAGTGATTTACTCGCTTTGAGTGTTTATTCTTGTCTATATTGCATACTTGCATGAATTAAAATTAAGGGCATAACCCAATACAACATAAAGTGGGGAAGTCATTACCCTCTCTTAGCCAAAAATCACCTTCCCACTCGCACAACCCAAACCTAAATAAAACTTGCTAGATGTTAACCCAAGGGACATATCAAACTCATCAAGAGATTGACCTAAGGAGGAAGTTGTTACTATCGGACTTTTGCTAAATCGGTGTCTAAAAATTAGGGATGAAGAGATTACGGCCTCGAAGATTCAATGGTTTAGCGTAATTAAAGTCCGTTGCGTATGTACAGATATCTTATACTGAATTTTGCCCCTACCTAGCAGATTAGCTCATGGTCAGATACTACAATATCCCTCTCTTGGACAATCGTCCAGTTAGGAGTCGTCTAGGTCTAGGTCAACCCTAGCATAGGCTTACTTGATTTTGTTCTTTTTGTTTGTTTGTTTATTTGTTTATTTTTCTTTTTTGTTTGTCTTTGTTGTAAAATAGATTATAACTAAAATTTTTTCAAATTTAATGAGTCCAATTTCAACCCGACCTTATTTGACTTGGATAACTCTAACCCAGCTTTATACAACATGAACCAACCAATTAGGCCGGATTAGATTTATTTAACTCAATATAACCCATACTCCCAACCATATGACCTAAAATTTCAAAATAATCTCAACTCTTCAAAGAGTCAATGGAGATTCATATCCCTCGAGTTAAATTTCAATCACCTTATCCACAATCATTACCAATTTTGCTTCATATACTCCTTTTCTAGAATAACCAATTGAAGAAAAATCAGAGTTAGGAAAGAGTCTAGAAGCCTTACATGAGTCTGAGCGACAATTTCAGAACATTTTGGACTCACCATTTATACCAAAATTTCAAGATATATACTCATTCTTTCCAGTTCCATCTCCCCAAGAAGAAAAATCCGACTTCTAAAAGAGTATAGAATTCTTACTTGAGTCTGAATAACAATTTAACATCTTATGGACTCATAATTTCAAAGTTTTTAAAACCAACCATCCTACTCACCTTTTCAAGAAGAACCGAATGATTTAGACAAGATTATGGAAGACATGATTCAGACCCAAAATTATGTTACCCAGTCTATCGGTAGGTTAGAAGCACAAATGAGTCAATTGGTCAATACTTATAGGAATGAGAAAACTCTCCCTTATCAATCTTTAACCAATCTTGATGTCTCTAACCCTATCGATCCGACCCAAGAATCATGGTGTTTTGGAAACCAAGATTAAGTTTCATTACACCCATTTGAACTTGACCAAAATCAAAAATTGAAAGCCACATGGAAACTTTGGCAAGTTATCCCTTTCTTGAAATTGAACTTGAGCATGAATGTGAACCTGAAGCTCAACTTGGTAATTCAATTTCACTTCTTGACTCAATATTGACTTTGGTATCTTTACCCAATTTAATCACTTCTCGAGTTAGTATTGAATCCTGTATTAGTACATCATGAAATTGAATTACCAATATTTCAAAATCACATTCCGTTAATGGGCTAGTATATGAACCTCAAGTTTTTGGTTTGGATCCAAATTTTTAATTAATTTTGACTCGTGAACCTATACTTGATTTTGGTCAGTTTCTCGGTATTTGTTCCTGCACCTTTTGAGCACAAATCAATCATTTTCCATAATCACACTCAATTTTTGGATAAAGGTGTACAATTAAATAACTCAGAGATTATTTTTCAAAATTGAAAATTTAATGGGGATAATTTTTTGAATAAAATCTTACATGTATACAATTAATTTCTGGGTTATATTAGGACTGGTGGGTTCTTACGAAAACCAAGATTGGGCCAGATTTCATGCAACAATTAGACCTCCTCCGAAACCACCACCCTAAGGTGAATTTTTCTTCCCTCTTTATTTTCATGCATACATTCATTCACGATAAACTGAGGACAATGCATGAGATAAGTGTGGGGGAGGGTTTACTAACGTAGATATTTTAGAATTTCTTTTTTGACTTTCTTTTAGGATATTCTTAGAATTTTCTATTTTGTATAGAATTTTCCTTTCTTTTTTCATTCTTAACAAATTTTTTGAAAAAAGAGAAAAAGATTTGATCTATTTTTAAGAAAATTAGGTTGAACTTAGGAATTAGGGAAGTTTTAATTATGATTTCTTAATTTGAATCAAAATAAGAGTTTTTATTGGATTTTTAGGTTAAGGAAGAAAGACTAGAACGAAATTTGACTTGAATTTTTTGCCTTAGATATATATGCACTTATACATTGAGGGATTAAAATAAAGACTTGCATACCCTTATAATATATATATATATATATATATATATATATATATATATATATATATATATATATATATATATATATATATATATATATATATATATATATATATAATAAAATAAAAAATACTTGGCCACTAATTAAGCTAGTTAATTGTGCCTTAGAAAGTGTGATTAGTCACACCTAACAGTGGTCAAAACAAATAAACCCTTTAGTTTTGTGGCCTTGTTTACTCGAGTTCTTAAACTGAGGGATGTTTTCTCATCTGGTGTGATCGGTCGCTGATATTGCATAATTATTATCATATTCTCATACATATTATATAATAAACTCTGCTTTTAATCTTTATTTTTGTCTAATTTATATGTAGGCCCATTGCTAAAAGAAAGGAAAAAGAAAAGAGCCCAAATGCCCATCAAAATTCTGATTTAATTCAGAATTAATTCGAAATCAGAAAATCAGGGCAGATCAGGGCAAATTAAATTGGTTGAAAACTAGTTAGAACAAATCTCTACAAATTAATTGGTTAAAGCCAAAGATCAAGGCCGTTTTGTCAAATCCAGGAGCTGAAACGGGAAATCCAAAACCAGATAATGGAAAATCTCTGAAAGAGGAGCTGTACCCCCCGGGTTGGCCACGTGGTCACACCTAGGGCTTAGTTAGGGTTGTTGGTGGAGCGTTTGTTCCTTCTATCTTTGTACGCCCCTCCCCATTGGGTTTTGCCTATAAATACTGGGTTTTTTAAAGACCAGAGGGGACGACGAAGCAAAGAGTAGAATTTAGGCTATACTATAGTTTGTAACTTAGGTTTTTAGTTTTCTTTTATGTAATTTTTATTTTTTTTTTTGTAACTGAGAGGATAAGGGACTTTCATGGAGGAATGAGAACAAGTTTGTACTGAGGGTGATACCGGTGTAAGTGATCCTTTTTTTCATTGTTATTTGAATCAAATCAAATTTTCTTTTCTTTTCTATTCTTGCTTTCGTTTGCTTCCGTCTTCTGTGTTTGTGGATCCAAATGAATCCGATAGTCTTGAAGTTGTCTTGTCCTTGCAAGTGTCGTTGATGGCTTATGGTGATGGCTATCCATTTCTATGGTAGTGTAGCTCGCCCCTTCATTTCATAGTGTAAATCGGGAATGGGAAAGATCCTATTTGTTATACTTTGCTCGCCTTCAAACAAAGGTACATCGTCGATACGAGTCAAAGGTAAGCAGGCGCCGAAGAGGTAAGTAAGTTTTTTAGGTTTTAGTTTTCTTTCTTTTAATTTTTAATGTAAATCACCAACACCACAATCTTTCAAATATTTTTCATTCTTTTTTAATTTCTTTGTACATATCCATTTCTATTTTCTCTACCTTCTCAATCTACCACTTTCTTCCTATCTTAACTGTAACTCCATTTTTCTCTTTTCTTTTAAGAAGCTAAAGAAGAATTTTAACCATTAATTGTAGTATAAAAGAGAACTTACTAAAAAAGCTTCCATCGCTAGTTCCTCCTTATGGATCATGACCCGCATTGCCACTTGTTATTGCGGTAGTATTGAGTACTTGCACTTCTATCTTAAGTTCTGAAATTCTGTTTTTTTGTGTGCAGGTAGAACCTCAATCAAATTTTGGCGCCGTTGCCGGGGAGGGACGGTAAGTTATTCTCTTTTTAAGTTTACACTTTTGGTTAATCTTCTTCTCTATTCTTGGTGTACAGATTTAACAACAAGGAAATTTTGTTGCAGTGGACATATAAGTGGCCATTGACTCTGTTCAAAAACGCAGAGCCCAGAAGCCCTCAGATTTGCTACATTCATGTGGCAATTTGAGTGAACTACTAACTTGTATTTTTTGCGGGTTGGCTGAATTGCAAAGTTTAATATCTGTAGCCATCTAATTCCTTGTTTGACTCACTGTACATATATTTCTAACACAGTAGTAAAAGGTTGATTGTAAATGCTAAAAATGATTTAGACTTTGCATTTAGGCACGTATCTGTTTCATTACATTTTCTATTTACTGTTGAAGAGTGCAGGAGCCAAGGTATGTGTGCATAACAATTAGTATAAGGTTCATTCTTGTATGAAATATTGCTTGAGTGCTATTTTTTTTATATGCTTGTACACTACACTAAATTATTTAAGGGCTTGTCCTATATACAAGATAAGGTGGGAAAGTCATTACCCTTCCTTAGCCCACAAACAATCTCCTCACTCACTAACCCAAGCCTAATTAATACTGAGTAGACGTTGGTCCTAGGGACATCTCGGACTCAAATAGGAGATTGACCTAAGAGGAAATTTGATTTGAATCTGATTCTTGCCAAGTCGGTGACTAAGGTTGGGGATTAAGGGGCGAAACCCCGAAGGCTGGTGGTTTGGCATAATTAGGCCTGTTGCTTTAAGCACGGATACCTCCGATCAAGCTTGCCCTTACCTGGCCAATTAACTGTGGTCAGATTCAGCAATATACCCTCCGTGGACAGTCTAACCAGTTAGGAGTTGTCTCTAACCAGTTAGGAGTTGTCTAGGTCTAAGGTTTACCCTAACTTAGGTTAGATTTTTTTCTTTTTATTTGTTTGCTTATTTGTTTTATTTTCTTTGTTTGTATTTGACATTTCCTGTGTGATATGGCTTATAACAATATTTTTTTCAATTTTAATCGTAATCCATATTACACCCCGACCTCTTTTTCGGATATTATCAACCCGGCGTATCATAACTTTAACCAAGCTAGCGTGGCAGATTGGTCTTATCTGAATCAATATAACCCATGTCCCCAATCTTATAACCATAATTTTCAAAATAATTTCAACTTTTCACATAGTTAATGGGGATTCACCTCCGTTGAGTTCAATTTTCAACCAACTTGTCCTCCTTATCCACCTTGTCCACAATATTTCCAAGATTCATGCTTAGTTCCACCAGTTCAAAATAAAAAACTATCAATCTTGGAAATGAGTATGCGTGAGTTCAAGCAACAATCACAAAATCTGACAGACTCACAATTTTACCACAAATTTCAAAATAAAACTTCATCTTTTCAAGTCCACTCGCAACAAAACGATGAACTAATCGACTACGAAAAGATGCTTGAAGCCATGACTCAGGCTCAAATCGCTCGTAATCATGACATAGATATAATGGTTCAAACTCTCCATTTTCACCGTTTGACCATTTTTGATGTCGCTAACCATTCTGTTAGAGCCGAAGAATCATGTTGTTTTAGAAAATAAGATTCCATTCCAGTACACCCATTTGAACATGCCCAAACCCCAAATTTTGACAATAAAATTGACATTTTGGTAAGTTATCCCTTTCCTGAAATTGAACTTGAGAATGAACATGATCTTGAACCTAAACTTGGAAATTCAATTCTATTTCCTGATTCAATAATGACTCCGGTGTCTTCACCTGATTTCAATCTTTTTCCCGAGTCAACATTGGATCCTGTGCCAATTCATTATGAAATTGAATCACCAATCTTTTATGATCATCATATTGAACTTGACCAATTTCATACTTTTAAAAGTCCTATTGACAAATTGGTAAGTTCTCATTTTTATAAAATTGAACTCAATGAGAAATGTGACCTAGATTCTCAAATTTGTGATCCAGTTCAAATTTCTGAATCAATATTGACTCATGTTTTGTTACCCAACTTGAGTAATATTTTAGAGTCAGTTTTGATTCTCACACATGTCATTCTTGAACTTGAATTACCAATATTAAGTCACATTCTGTTGTTGAGAAATTAATGTGGACTTGAGTTTCAACTTCTTGATTTGGACCCACTTCCTGAACCAATCTCGACTCCTGAACCTTTACTTGACTTAAGTCACTTTTCTGAGTCGGTGTTAGTTCCCGTACTTCCTGAGTCTAAGTCAATCATTCTATCTTTTCACACTCCATTTTGGGACAAGGGGGTTGATAAAATTGACTCCGAAATTATTTGTGAAATTTGAAAATTAGACTGGGTAAAATTCTTAATAAAGATCATTTATATATACAATATTTTAGTGGGTTATACTAGAGAGGTTTCTGGTGGGTTCCTCCGAACTCCGTGCAAATTCGATTGGGTCGCATTTCATAGACTAATCAGACCACCACCGGAACCACCACCTTAAGGTAATATTTTTCTTCCCTTTCTTCTTTTTATGCATCTATGCATTAATTCATACATTGAGGATAATGCATGAGATATGTGTGGGGGAGGGTTCTAACATAACTTCTTTTTATTATATAAAAAAGTTTATTATTAACATTTTCTTTACTTTTAAAAACTTTTTGAAAATAGAAACAAATTTTGACATATTGTTTTGTAAGAAATTAAGTCAATTTTAAGGAATAGGAGATTCATAATAAGGATTTCTTATACTTAGTCAAAATAAGAATATTTATTTGATTTCTAAGGTTAGGAAGAAAATTTGTGAAAGTAATTTAGTCTTGATCTTTATCTTGATAATATATGCATGATTTATACACTTACACACTTAGGATTCAAAAACAAAGATTCTTATGCCTTATTAAAAAAGAAAAGAAAAGAAATATATATATATATATATATATATATTATATATATATATATATATATATATATATATATATATATATATATATATATATATATATATATATATATATATATGAGAAAAATGTATATCAGCCTGCGGCTGAGAGAACTCTCTCAGCCTGCGGTGACGTGGCTCAATTTTGTCACCCCACTAACTTGCGGCCCGCTTATAGGAAGAAGTTAAATTACTAAATACCCCTTATGAAAAGCTACTCTTTCGGTAACTTTCGTTATTGTTTATTATTATTTGCCCACAAGGCAATTTTTGGACCGCTCGTTGTCAGATTTAGGTTATTATTTATTATTATTTTCCCCCTTTTTTTGCCGCTCTTTATAGGATTTAGGTTATTGTTTATAAATTATTTACAGTGCAAATGTAAACAATGAACGACATTGCGACCAAGGTCGCATAAGTCTACAGTGCAAACATAGACATCTGCGACCGTGGTCTACACTGCGACCAAGGTCGCAATCATCTACAGTGCAAACATAAACAACTGCGACCAGGGTCAATAATGCGACCAAGGTCGCATAAGTATACAGTACAAACATAAACAACTGCGACCAGGGTCGACACTGCGACCATGGTCGCATAAGTATACAGTGCAAATATAAACAACTACGACCGGGTCGACACTGCGACCAAGGTCGCATAAGACTACAGTGCAAACATAATCAACAGCGACCATTGTTTATAAATTATTTACAGTGCAAATGTAAACAATGAACGACATTGCGACCAAGGTCGCATAAGTCTACAGTGCAAACATAGACATCTGCGACCATGGTCTACACTGCGACCAAGGTCGCAATCATCTACAGTGCAAACATAAACAACTGCGACCAGGGTCAATAATGCGACCAAGGTCGCATAAGTATACAGTACAAACATAAACAACTGCGACCAGGGTCGACACTGCGACCATGGTCGCATAAGTATACAGTGCAAACATAAACAACTGCGACCCGGGTCGACACTGCGACCAAGGTCGCATAAGACTACAGTGCAAACATAATCAACTGTGACCCGGGAATTAAAAAAATGACGTTAAATACACTGCGACCATGGTCGCAGGACACTACAACGCATATTGAGACAACTGCGACCCATGTCGCAGTATGTAATAGAAAAAAGGACCTTTCATATAATGCGACCAACGTCGCATTCGTATAAAATAAAAGACCAAAAAAAAATTAAAACTCTACGATCTAAGTCGAACAGATCTGCAACTATAATTTTAACTACTGCGAACGAGTTCGACAAATAGTGTATGAAAAAAAAATTTGGCTTAAAAAAATATTAGCAAGGTCGCATACATATACATCGCTTTTTCAAAAATACTGCGACCATGGTAAAAATAAAAGGAAATGTTTTTACATTAGGTAAAAAGTTGTGAGTGAGGGTATTTTTGGAAAATACAATGTTGAGGTGACTGACATTAAATTAGGCGAGATTGTTTAGGTTATTGTCCGCCAAAATTTATGACAGATTTGTGGATCTGATGTTGCCTGATTAGTACACAAATGTGCATATTTTACCATATCATTCCCATGCATTTTAGCAAATAAATATATGATTTTCACTCATCTTCTCTGTATTTTTACAGGTCCACAACTGAAATGGGAGAAAGCCCAATAATCACTTTAATTAGCAATAATTAAAGAGATTAATTTCAAGCCTAAGATAAAGCCCAAATTTGAAATCAGAATCCAGAGAGATCCGCGTAACAACTCAAGATTCTAGAAGGCCACGTGGATAACAACCTCATAACAACTTCGCAACAGAAAGTTGTTGCTGAACGGCCTTCAAACTGCCGCAATTTGCCGCCAATCTGCGGCAGATCTGGGTTTGTTGGATCTCGGATTTTGCGCCAACGGCCTAGGCTCTCGAAGCTTCTCTCTGATCCTATAAATACTGCACCTGGACCTGCGAGAAAAGACTGAACAGAAGAAGAGAGAGAAGAGGATAGATCATTGTATTTTTGTAGGATTTTTCTCTAGGTTTTGTTTCTCTTAGTCTTCTTCTTCCCTAGAAATCTTTGCAAGAGAGAGATTATAAGAGAGAGAGAGCTTGTGTAATCAAGGTGTGACAACTTGTGGAGCAAGGATTCATCCATTCTCTTCACTCTACTCAAGCAATTTCTAGTATTACTTTGTTTTCTTTACTTCTAGTTTTACTTTACTTGCAATTTTATTCATGCTTTGTTTTGCTTTTCTAATGGCTAGTAGCTAATTCTTTTTTCTCATGGCTAGCTAACAACTTACCTTGCTAACTACTAACTCATGGGTGATTGCTATCTTTAATCTTGTAAGTTGTATGGTCTTCTCTTCTCCGATGGGTTTTCTTTCATTTCTTGACAAGATCTTGTTGTAATACTCCATATGATTCATGTGTGCCTCATTTAGAGCCTTGTCTAGAACAAGTGCCTTGATGGAACATGGAGATGGATCACCAAACATATGCTAATAGATGTACAACTTCTTCACTTTCAATTGATGTATGTTGTATCTTCTTCCTTAGCCTCCCTTGTGTGTCGCTCTTTTGATTCCATTATTGAAAGTCTACTTGTAGGCCAATGACATCTATGAAGGCTACAAGACAAGTTCAAGAATGATCCCCCGTCATCCAAGTGGGAAAGTAATTAGACCAACACGCAAGACATACATATGCCGATGAATCAACATGAGGCAAGCATCACCATCACGGAGTTTAGTAAGTCTTTAGCAAGGAAGTAAGGTTAGCTAGCCATGGTTTTCTCATCTTAAATTCTTTCAAAGTTTTACTTTCTTTTAGTGTGAATACCAAATCCAATCTTGATTTTGATTTCCCTCGATTTACATCATGAACATATCCATCGATTTTTTCATTCTTTTTCCATGATTCTTTTATTCTTTTAAAGCAAAGAAGAATTCTCGTTTTACATCTTCACTACCTATAGTAAAGCTTCCATCGCGAGCTCTCCCTGAGAATCGACTCGGTATAGCCCTATGCTATAACGGAGATAGGAAAGGGTATATTAATCATATCAAATACATTTGTAGAGTGATCTAAGCACAAAGGTTGACTCTAAACCTTACTTCTCTTTCATTTGAATATACATTGTGTGCTAACAATACTTTCTTCCTCCACATTTACATACACCTTTCCCGTCTAATCAAAATGGCGCCGTTGCCGGGGAGAGCAACGGATTTTCTTTAAAGTGAAGAACTAAACGAATCTTCTTCTCTGTTGCAGGTTACAGGAGAAGAAAACAGGAAAATTGCATTGCAGTGACATATAATCGGACCTGGGCCTCTGCTCTCGAAAGCAGAGACCAGGATCCCTCTGACTTGCCGCGTTCCCACGGCAAAAGCCGCGGTTCTGCGGCAAGGAGGAGCTCACTACTGATCATTTTTCTGCAGGATCTTCAGCTCTGCAAAATACTTCTGCTGCATTACTTAATTTCCTGTATTATTCACCCTATACCTGCTTAATAAAGTCAACAGTAAAACATTGGTTGAAATCGTTAAAAATGTTTAGACATTTGCATCATTAGGCACGTGTTTTTTCAATTCATTTACTTTTACTGTTGAAGAGTGCTGGAGGCAAGGTACGTGCGCATTGCATATAGACTAGGACTCACTCTTTGTTTGATTTAATTACGCTTTGGGTGATCCTTGTTTGTTATATCGTACACTTGCACGAATCAACTTTAAGGGCATAACCCATAAGAAAGATAAGGTGTGGATTTTATCACCCTTCCTTAGCCCGAAAACCATTTTCCCACGCACTCACAATCCTAAGCTTCTAAATAAAAACTGCTAGACGCTGGCCCTAGGGACATTCGGACTCACTTAGGAGATTATCCTAAGGGGGAAAAGTGTTGGAAATTGACTTTTGTAAAATCAGTGTCTAGGAAAGGGATTGAGGGCCGAAAGCCCGAAGGTTGCTGGTTACTTAATTAAGGAACGTCTCTGACGGAAAACCTCCCACCAACCTTGCCCTTCCCTGGCTGATTTGCTTATAGTCAAAGTCTACACTAAACCTCCTGTGGACGATCTAATCAGTTAGGAGTCGTCTAGGTTCAGGAATCCTAGAAGCTTGGATTGATTTTTCTTTTATTTGTTTGTTATTTTCATTTTTTCTTTTTCGCTGGTGTGATCGGTGCACGTTGTTTGTGATTGTATATGTGAGAGTGGTTTCGTGATCCAAAATCTGCAAGATTTGATAGACTTTCTACATTTGCACTTACACTACCACTTGACAATATGGAAAACAACGTCTCACTTCAAGATCGATTTTATCCGATTCGCACCTCCCTTCCATCTTGCATTCTTCTCCCCGAATCTAATGGAAATCACTTCGAACTGAAACCGCAATTCATTAATACACTTCCCCGATTCCATGGTCTTGAGTCTGAGGATGCGTACCTCTTTATTCGTGAGTTTGAAGAGGTATGCCAAATGATGAGAATTTCCCAACTGACCGAGGATGCTGTTAGGTTACGGTTCATACCGTTTGCACTTAAGGATTTAGCTAAGAAGTGGCTTTACAATCTTCCCGTCAGTTCCATATCTTCTTGGGATGATTTTGTTAAGGTCTTTCTTAAGAAATTCTATCCTATCCACAAAACAGCCCTCATGCGGAAGAATATCATGCAATTCAGGCAGGAACCAAATGAACCTTTCTGGAAGTATCTTGAGCGTTTCAAAGACATTCTAGCCCTATGTCCTCATCACGACATAGAGAAATGGCGTTTATGCCAGATTATCTATGACGGTTTAGATTACCAAACGAAAACCCTCCTTGAATCCATGTGTCAAGGGGAATTTTTGAAGAAAGATGAACATCAGGGGTGGGATATCTTTGAAACCCTAGCTGAGAAACCATTCAGTGGGAGTCATGTCCTGATAAATCCACTCCCACCACTTCCAGAACTGGTACACACTCCATAGAATCCTCTATAGCTGCAGAAACCAAGATCACACAATTGATGAAGAGGATAGAACTGCTTGAGTCTAGGGGAAATTCTGTTGTAAATCAGGTCAACTCATTGCCTGTAATTCAACCGGGTTGCACCAACTGTCATGACCTTAGCCATGTCTTTGAGGAGTGTCCTTTGTATCAGCCCCAATCTTATCAGGAGAACATGAATGCAGCTTTTACCAGACCCCCATACTCCAACACATACAATTCTGGATGGCAGAACCATCCAAATTTCTCATGGAGTCAGTCTGGTCTGAGCATCATAAACCACCACTTCCATATCCATATAATGCTCAGTCTCACACACCCAGTTTCAATCAAAATTCACTGTATGTTCATCCATCTCAAAGTCCACCTCAGTCACAACCATATCAAAACCCACCATACTATCAATCACAATTCCAGCCTCCATATCAACAACATCCACCCCAAAATAATTCAGAAATATCAGAGTTGAAAAAAATGCTAGAAACCTTTACAAAGAACTATCATCAGGATATGAATAAAGTTCAGGTCCAAATTGGGCAATTGGCTGAGAGACAAAAAGGACTGTTACCAAGTCAGCCATTGCCAACTCCCAAACATCACTTCCCTTTGAATGAAGTGGAAGATTCAGGACCCAATCAATGTCATGCTATTCATACCCTGAGATCTGGAAAACAAGTTGATAATAAGGTTTCTGATCAATCATCTCATCCAATACCAAAGCCATCACCTCCTGTCCTAATACAACCAACTTCTGACAACCCATCCTCTAGTTCAGAGCCATCCACTTCAAAAGCCAAGGGTAAAGAAAAGGTAGATGAGCAACCCTATAAGCCTGTTGTACCATTTCCAAATAGGCTTAAGAATCCCAAGACAAATGCTCACATGGAGAAGATAAAAGAAATGTTCAATAAGGTCCAAATCAATGTCCCTCTTCTTGATGCCATACAACAAGTGCCATCATATGCCAAATTCTTAAAGGAAATGTGCACCAAGAAGAGGAAAACACAAGTCCCTAAAAAAGTCTTCCTAGCATCATCCATCAACGAGCTGCTCAATTGTCCAATTCCTGTTAAATATAAAGACCCAGGGAGCCCCACCATTTCATGCATCATAGGACAGACTACCATTAATAGGGCACTTCTTGATTTGGGGGCCAGCATCAATCTCCTGCCTTTCTCTGTGTACCAACAATTAGGGTTAGGGGATCTCCGTCCTACCCAAATGACCATACAATTGGCTGATCGCTCTGTCACTAGACCCAAGGGGGAAATTCACGATGTCCTTGTCAAAGTTGGGGAATTCATTTATCCTGTTGACTTTGTAGTCCTTAAAACAAAACCTGTGTCAAATTCTAATCAAAGGGCTCAAACTCCTGTCATTTTGGGACGACCATTCCTGGCTACTGCAAATGCCATCATTAATTGCCGGAATGGATCAATGAGGTTAACCTTTGGTAACATGACTCATGAACACAATGTCTTCCACACACAACCTCGTAAAACAAAAGATCAAACATTTGAGGTTAGCTTTATTGAGGACAATTGTGAGGATTCAAAAGATGAGTCACAATTCTGTGATTCTCTTCAAGAACCTCCAATTGATATATCTTTTGAAGACCTGTTTGCTGATGAGATCATGTGTCTAGATGAGTCCACTCGGGGTCAGTTAACTGATTGCATACTTTCGGATGTTGACTTGAGTTTTGAAGAATTATATGGAGAGGAGTTAAAATTTCTAGATATTGGAAGTGTTGAGATTCCTAGTGAAAGTGGTGATAAGGCATTTGTTTGTGAACAATGTGGTGGAATGAGTGTGAATGATAATAACAATCAATTGAATCTGGAAACACCTAAGGCTAACAAAATTCATACCGTTTCCCAACTGAGCTCACAAAAGCAGACACACTGGAATGATGGGAAACGGGCCAGAGGAAAACGACCAAAAGCCTAGGTAATGGTTACACTTGTATATACTCTTTGTAAATAATTTTTTGCACTTTTTTGTAAATAAAAGTTTCTTACCTCTTACCTGTTTCATGCATACATATATCATGATGCATTGAGGACAATGCATGAAATAAGTGTGGGGGAGGGTTTACTAACATAGAGTTTTTAGATCTTCTTTCTTTTACACTTCTTTTAGAAAAAAAAATAATAATAAAAAAAATATATATATAAAAATAAAAACTTTTGAAATAAGAGACAAAGTTTTAATCTATTTTTAAGAAAATTAAGATGTATCTTAGAAATTAAGAAAGCCTTAATTATGACATCTTAAACCTAGTTGAAATAATAGATCTTGTTTGAAATTATAGGCTAAGTAAGTAAAATTGGTGAGATATTTTTATCTTGAATTCTTACCTTAGATAAATATGCACTTCACACTTACACATTTCTTGGGATGGAACAAAGACCAAAATGCCATAAAAATAAAAGAAAAAAAAATATAAATAAAACATCACCTATTAAGCTGGAGAATTGTGCCTCAAGAAGCATGATTATTCACGCCTAACGGTGGTAAAGGAAATAAATAATCCCCTTTAGTTTTGTGGCCTTTTTTACTCGAGACCTTAAACCCGAGGATGTTTTCTCATCTGGTGCCCTAAGACCGTCTGGTTTGGGAGTCATCGGTTAAAGGCTCGCTACAAGGGTAAACTAGAAAGCCTAAACTAAGGGAAGAAAAAGCAAAAAAAAAAAAAATATATATATATATAAATAAATGGCTTGATGGTTAGAGTTGAAATCCCAGAAATTTTCACTGAGCACGGTGTGCATATTATCTAGGTTTTATGAAAGATAAAGTATTCAATCCAATTTTGAATTCTTACCTTAATTGAAGACAAGATCTTGCATAGAGACTAAGTTTAAGAAAGAATGATTATAGGTGGACTTATGACCTTAGATCACTTATATTTTTGCAAAAATAGTTCGAAAACGTGTCTCTCTTTCAAAATGCATTTTCAAAACACTAACATTTGTTTCTTTCTTTATGGATTTTGTGGGTGCAATCCGCTGAAAACCCTCAGGAGACAACACTCCTCCTCTAGGGTAACCTAGAGGTTTAACGGCTTGTTGCACATGCTCAGTGCAATCGCGTCACCTGCGAAAGTGGTGTAATAAAATTGGTAGTATAGTTTTTTTTTTTTTCTTTGTTTTGCTCGGGACGAGCAAAAGAATAAGTGTGGGGGTGTGATTAGTACACAAATGTGCATATTTTACCATATCATTCCCATGCATTTTAGCAAATAAATATATGATTTTCACTCATCTTCTCTGTATTTTTACAGGTCCACAACTGAAATGGGAGAAAGCCCAATAATCACTTTAATTAGCAATAATTAAAGAGATTAATTCCAAGCCTAAGATAAAGCCCAAATTTGAAATCAGAATCCAGAGAGATCCGCGTAACAACTCAAGATTCTAGAAGGCCACGTGGATAACAACCTCATAACAACTTCGCAACAGAAAGTTGTTGCTGAACGGCCTTCAAACTGTCGCAATTTGCCGCCAATCTGCGGCAGATCTGGGTTTGTTAGATCTCGGATTTTGCGCCAACGGCCTAGGCTCTCGAAGCTTCTCTCTGATCCTATAAATACTGCACCTGGACCTGCGAGAAAAGACTGAACAGAAGAAGAGAGAGAAGAGGATAGATCATTGTATTTTTGTAGGATTTTTCTCTAGGTTTGTTTCTCTTAGTCTTCTTCTTCCCTAGAATCTTTGCAAGAGAGAGATTGTAAGAGAGTGAGAGCTTGTGTAATCAAGGTGTGACAACTTGTGGAGCAAGGATTCATCCATTCTCTTCACTCTACTCAAGCAATTTCTAGTATTACTTTGTTTTCTTTACTTCTAGTTTTACTTTACTTGCAATTTTATTCATGCTTTGTTTTGCTTTTCTAATGGCTAGTAGCTAATTCTTTCTTCTCATGGCTAGCTAACAACTTACCTTGCTAACTACTAACTCATGGGTGATTGCTATCTTTAATCTTGTAAGTTGTATGGTCTTCTCTTCTCCGATGGGTTTTCTTTCATTTCTTGACAAGATCTTGTTGTAATACTCCATATGATTCATGTGTGCCTCATTTAGAGCCTTGTCTAGAACAAGTGCCTTGATGGAACATGGAGATGGATCACCAAACATATGCTAATAGATGTACAACTTCTTCACTTTCAATTGATGTATGTTGTATCTTCTTCCTTAGCCTCCCTTGTGTGTCGCTCTTTTGATTCCATTATTGAAAGTCTACTTGTAGGCCAATGACATCTATGAAGGCTACAAGACAAGTTCAAGAATGATCCCCCGTCATCCAAGTGGGAAAGTAATTAGACCAACACGCAAGACATACATATGCCGATGAATCAACATGAGGCAAGCATCACCATCACGGAGTTTAGTAAGTCTTTAGCAAGGAAGTAAGGTTAGCTAGCCATGGTTTTCTCATTTTAAATTCTTTCAAAGTTTTACTTTCTTTTAGTGTGAATACCAAATCCAATCTTGATTTTGATTTCCCTCGATTTCCATCATGAACATATCCATCGATTCTTTCATTCTTTTTTCCATGATTCTTTTATTCTTTTAAAGCAAAGAAGAATTCTCGTTTTACATCTTCACTACCTACCGTAAAGCTTCCATCGCGAGCTCTCCCTGAGAATCGACTCGGTATAGCCCTATGCTATAACGGAGATAGGAAAGGGTATATTAATCATATCAAATACATTTGTAGAGTGATCTAAGCACAAAGGTTGACTCTAAACCTTACTTCTCTTTCATTTGAATATACATTGTGTGCTAACAATACTTTCTTCCTCCACATTTACATACACCTTTCCCGTCTAATCATTGCCACGTCCCGCCGGCTGAGAGAGTTCTCTCAGCCGCAGGCTGAGGTACAGTAACCCCTATATATATATATATGTATGTATTATATATATATATATATGTATGTATATATATATATATATATGTATGTATGTATATAGAAAAATGTATATCAGCTTGCGGCTGAGAGAACTCTCTCAGCCTGCGGTGACGTGGCTCAATTTTGTCACCCCACTAACTTGCGGCCCGCTTATAGGAAGAAGTTAAATTACTAAATACCCCTTATGAAAAGCTACTCTTTCGGTAACTTTCGTTATTGTTTATTATTATTTGCCCACAAGGCAATTTTTGGACCGCTCGTTGTCAGATTTAGGTTATTATTTATTATTATTTTCCCCCATTTTTTGCCGCTCTTTATAGGATTTAGGTTATTGTTTATAAATTATTTACAGTGCAAATGTAAATAATGAACGACAT
The DNA here is from genome assembly GCA_038442645.1 of Agave tequilana. Lineage (NCBI taxonomy): Eukaryota > Viridiplantae > Streptophyta > Magnoliopsida > Asparagales > Asparagaceae > Agave > Agave tequilana. The sequence continues at coordinate 51,552 of JAVJIF010007817.1, forward strand.
TGCGACCAAGGTCGCATAAGTCTACAGTGCAAACATAGACATCTGCGACCATGGTCTACACTGCGACCAAGGTCGCAATCATCTACAGTACAAACATAAACAACTGCGACCAGGGTCAATAATGCGACCAAGGTCGCATAAGTATATAGTACAAACATAAACAACTGCGACCAGGGTCGACACTGCGACCATGGTCGCATAAGTATACAGTGCAAACATAAACAACTGCGACCCGGGTCGACACTGCGACCAGGTCGCATAAGACTACAGTGCAAACATAATCAACTGCGACCATTGTTTATAAATTATTTACAGTGCAAATGTAAACAATGAACGACATTGCGACCAAGGTCGCATAAGTCTACAGTGCAAACATAGACATCTGCGACCATGGTCTACACTGCGACCAGGGTCGCAATCATATATAGTGCAAACATAAACAACTGCGACCAGGGTCAATAATGCGACCAAGGTCGCATAAGTATACAGTACAAACATAAACAACTGCGACCAGGGTCGACACTGCGACCATGGTCGCATAAGTATACAGTGCAAACATAAACAACTGCGACCCGGGTCGACACTGCGACCAAGGTCGCATAAGACTACAGTGCAAACATAATCAACTGCGACCCGGGAATTAAAAAAATGACGTTAAATACACTGCGACCATGGTCGCAGGACACTATAACGCATATTGAGACAATTGCGACCCATGTCGCAGTGTGTAATAAAAAAAAAGGACCTTTCATATACTGCGACCAACGTCGCATTCGTATACAATAAAAGACCAAAAAAAAATTAAAACTCTACGATCTAAGTCGAACAGATCTGCAACTATAATTTTAACTACTGCGAACGAGTTCGACAAATAGTGTATGAAAAAAAAATTTGACTTAAAAAAAATATTAGCAAGGTCGCATACATATACATCGCTTTTTCAAAAAATACTGCGACCATGGTAAAAATAAAAGGAAATGTTTTTACATTAGGTAAAAAATTGTGAGTGAGGGTATTTTCGGAAAATACAATGTTGAGGTGACTGACATTAAATTAGGCGGGGATTTTTAGGTTTTTGTCCGCCAAAATTTATGACAGATTTATGGATCTGATGTTGCCACGTCCCGCCGGCTGAGGTACAGTAACCCCATATATATATATCCTCCGATTAAACTGGGTATTTGTGCCTTATAAAGCATAAGTATTCACGCCTAAAGGCGGTTCATATAATAAAATTCTTAGTTTTGTGGCCTTGTTTACTCGAGTCTCTAATTTCTTGGGGGTGTCTTCTCACCCGGTGCCCTAAGACCGTTTGGTTTGGGAGTCACCGATTAAAGGCTCGTTACATGGGCATATTAGAAAGCCTAATAGAACTAAGGAATATTATCACCAAAAAATAAATAAATAAGGCATAAGAATTAGAGTTAAAGAACCCTTAGTCAAAATTTCACGGTCACGAAGGTGCATATGACTTAGGGTAAAGTAATAGACTAGATGAGAAGTACAATGTGACTCCTTACTTTGATTGATAACAAATTTTTGAATAGATACTAAGTTTAGGAATGAAAAATTTGGTTTTCCTAGAACTTATAGATTACTTAATTGTTGGCCCAATGGCCTTCCACTCTAGTTTTGATGATGATCAACACTCATGTAGTTATGTTTACTAATATTCTTGTGTTTCTAAGTTTCAGATCATTAACAGGATATTAGTTGGTGATTAGCTTCAACAAGGAGTTTAGAAGCTATTCATGGTGATTCCAGGGCCAAAGCTTCAAGTTCACACTTTGCCTAGCCCATGGATGGAGTTTTGGACCGAGTCTACTTGAAGATGGAAGATCGACAAGAAGACTTAGGTATCTAGTTTAGAGTTTGAGTTTTAGATCATTTGTAAAGCTTAGTTTAGTTGATATGCTCAAGTGAACACAAAACACACACGTTTCATGATTTGGTTTTTGGTTTTCATGAATAATAGATCAAAACAAGTTTACCTTATACTTATGTATATTAGATATGGTCTAGATATACATACATGCTTTAAACTTGCTAGACAAACTTATTTTGACTATCCTATTCATGTTTTGGAAAAATCAAGTTTAACAAAATACAAGGTTTTGTTTTTGATAAAATTTGCAAGACTCAAAAATGAATTGATATGTTGATATATTGTCTTGAAATTTTTATCACATGTTTATGTTTTAACATAAAATGATAAAACAAGTTTTATGGAATTTTCAGAAATGATAAAAAGTTTTTATAAAATATTTTTCCCAAATTTTTTGACCTTGTTTTGTGTTGACAGGCTGGTCGGTCGACCGTGACGGTCGACCGCACCAAGGGCCGGTCGACCGTCGCGGTCGACCGACGTGCACAGACGTGCACGTCTGTTAGGCACAGACACGATCGACCGGGACGGTCGACCGAGTTGAAAGCTCTGCTCTCGGGTTTTCTCGGTCGACCGGGCCGGTCGACCGCAGTTGCCCAACGGTCATAATTCTGACCGTTGGCGGTCGACCGGACCGGTCGACCGGCAGTCTGTCAGACTGCCAGCTCAGCCTAACGGCTAGTTTTGTATAGGGGCTATATAAACCCCATCTCTTTGGGGATTTTGGCCAAGTTTTCTAAGAGAAAAATTTCCAGTTTTCTGAAGTATTCAAAAGAGTTTTAAAAAGAGTTTTTGGGCTTTAAACTTCTCATCTCTATTGTTTTGGGTTTTTGGAAAATCAAAGAAAGCTAGGGTTTTGGGAGATTGTATTGATTTGCTTTTTCTATCTTCTACAAGAGATTTCCCAAGTAGTTTTTCTTTGTTGCTTGTTTCCAAAAACACTTTGATTCCACACTTGAGCTATCTTCTATCCTAAACTATTAGGATCTTTGTTTTTGTGGAAAAAGAAAGAAAAAGAGAGTTTGTGGTTTTTGAACCACTTGTTGTAACCCTCCTTTATTTGTTGTATCCCTCTTCGGTAGAGGTGATCGGAGTGGTATTGGTTTGCTCCCTCTTCGGTAGAGGTGGAGTTTGGTTGTGAGCCTCTTCGGTAGAGGTGTGTGGATTGGTTGTTGTATTGGCTACGGGCCTAACCCCTCGGTTGTGAGGAGGTTGTTGTTGAGAGAGGAGTTTGGTACTCCTAGAGTTGTAAGAAATCCTCTTCGGTAGAGGTTCCCTCGGTGGGAGTTGAGATAGCGGAAATCCTACACGGTGGTGTAGGCGGGGATGTAGAGCAAGGTGCTCGAACCTCGAAACAAATCTTGGTGTTTGCGATTGCTCCCATTGTCTCTCTAAGTCTCTCTCTTATATTTGTGCAAAGCATCATATTCATATCATATCATATTTGCTTGTGTTGTGCATATTTCATATTGCCTTGCATTTATTCATATTGCTATTCATTCTTATATGCTTGGCTTGATTGTGTGTATTTTATATTGCTTGGATTGCTTGTGTGTGTGTGCCTAACTTATACTCATCCAATAAGAGCTTCACATAGCACCTCAACCCATTTCAAGGGGAATCAAGGGGAGTTAGTCCAGAGCCTCGCAAGGGGAATTCGGCTACACTTGTTGTATTGTATTAGTTTGTGCATAATTTGCATTAGCTTCCGCATTTAGCGCACTTAGTTTGCATTTAGTTTCTTAGATTAGCACTTACACCTATTCACCCCCCTCTAGGTGTTTTTCATTAATTCTTACAATAATATTTCAAATATTTTTTCTATTTCAAAACGTGTTTTCAAAATACTATCATTTTTTTCTTTTTTATCGATTTTGTGGGTGCAATCCGCTGAAAACCCTAATGAGACAAAACTCGTCCTCTAGGGGGAATCTAGAGGTTTAACAGCTTGTTGCACATGCTCAGTACAATCGTGTGACCTGCGAAAGTGGTCTAATAATCTTAGGTTTTGTTTTGTTGTTTTGTAAGAGGACGAGCAAAAGATAGGTATGGGGATGTGATCGGTCGCTGATATTGCATAATTATTATCATACTCTAATACATATTATATAATAAAATCTGCTTTTAATCCTAATTTTTGTCTAATTTATATGCAGGCCCATTGCTAAAAGAAAGGAAAGAGAAACGAGCCCAAAAGCCCATCAAAATTTTGATTTAATTCATAATTAATTCAAAATTAGAAAATCAGGGTAGATCAGGGCAAATCAGATCGGTTGAAAACTAGTTAGAACAAATCTCTACAAATCAATTGGTTAAAGCCAAACATCAAAGGCCGTTTCATCAAATTCAGGAGTTGAAACGGGAAATCTAGAACCAGATAACGAAAAATCTCTGAAAGAGGAGCTGTACCCCCCCAGGTGTGGCCAGGTGGCCACACCCAGGCAGCAAAAATGCGGCCAAAGCCGCGTTTTCGCGGCTTAGTTAGGGTTATTGGGGGAGCGTTTGCTCCTCCTATCTTCGTACGCCCCTCCCCGTGGGGTTTTGCCTATAAATACTGGGTTTTTCAGAGACCAGAGGGGACGACCAAGCAAAGAGTAGAATTTAGGCTATACTGTACTTTGTAACTTAGGTTTTTAGTTTTCTTTTATATAACTGAGTGGAGAGGAGATTTTTATGGAGGAATGAGAACAAGCTTGTACTGAGGGTGACACCGGTGTAAGTAATCTTTTCTTTCATTGTTATTTGAATCAAATCAAAGTTTTCTTTTCTTTTCTATTCTTTCTTTCGTTTGGTTCCCTCTTCTGTGTTTGTGGATCCAAATAAATCCGATAGCCTCGAAGTTGTCTTGCCCTTGCAAGTGCCGTTGATGGCTTATGGTGATGGATATTGATTGAGGTAAAAACCTGCACAAGAATACAAAATTTCAGATTTAGAATAAAGATATGCAAGTGCTCAATTCTACCGCGATAGCAAGTGGCTATGCGGGTCGTGATCCACAAGGAGGGTTAGCGATAGAAGCGTTCAAGGTTTGTATTGAAATCTTTGTGAAGAAAAACGAAGGTTCTTCTTTGTTTTAAGAAATGAAAATGAAAAACGAGTTGAGTTAAAGTTAAAAAGAAAACGATAGATGGAGAAGGTGGAGAAAATCAGAAAATGACTATGTACAAATGAATTGAAAAAGAAGGAAAAAGATTTGGAAGATGTGATGATCTATACTAAAGAAATAAAAGAAAAGAAAGAAGGTTAAGGAAGTACTCACCTAGTTTGGTTGATGACTTACCTGGAACCATTGCATGTTCTACCTTACTTCGGAGGCGTTCAACGCATAAGCCATATGATCGAGCTCAGTCCCCATTCGCATTATATCGTCAAGATGAACAAGAATGAAGTGATACGGATCTTGAGGAGGAGAACGTCATAATGAATCATCGTTGGCACTCACAAAAACGTTGTTGTACTTATGCTTCTAGATTCACTTGCATGCTCAACAAAATCAAAAGAGGTAAAGTAGAAAGAGGAAGAAGAAAACAAAAGAAAAGACGAACATAAAAAGATTACCTTTTATTACTTGCAGAAACGATAGAAGAAAGGAGGAGGGTACATCGGTGTCACTCTCTAACCTCCCTCTCTTACTTACATGAATCTCAATCTAACCTAAGCTTACATACAAATTAAAATTACATAAAAAGAAAACAAAAACCTAAACTACAAAGAATGAAAACTGGACTAAATCCTATCTCTGCACGGTCGTCCCATTTTCAGTGCAAATCCTGCCCTTTTATAGGCAAAAACCCAACCTACAGGAGAGGATAAAGATAGGGGGAGCAAACGCTCCCCCTGACTCCATAACAGAGCCGCGAAAACGCGGTTTTGGACGCGTTTCTGCGGCCTTGCTGTGGCCAGGTGGCCACAGCCTGTTGGTGGAGCTCCCCGGCTTCGCGTTCTGGTTTTATCTTCAGTTGGATTTCTCGTTTAACTCCGGGATTTTGACGAAATGGCCTTTGATCTTTGCTTCAAACCGATCGATTCTGAGAGGATTCTTCTCAACCGGTTTTCAACCTCTCTGATTTTGCCCTGATTCACTGAGTTCGAATTAATTCTGATTTAATTCAGAATTTGGTGGGCTTTTGGGTTCATTTCTCTTCACTCTCCTTTAGGAATGGGCCTGCAAATAAATTAAACATTTAATTAGGACAATGCTGAGTTTATTCTATAATAAGTGGGAGCATATGATAATAAATGTGCAACATTAGCGACCAATAAGATATCCATTTCTATGGTAGTGTAAATTAAGAATGGGGAAGATCCTATTTGTCATAATTCGCTCGCCTTCAAACAAAGGTACATCGTCGATACGGGTCACAGGTAAGCAGGCGCCGAAGAGGTAAGTAAGTTTTTTATGTTTTAGTTTTCTTTCTTTTAATTTTTAGTGTAAATCACCAACACCACAATCTTCCATATTTTTTTTTCACTCTTTTTCATTTTTTTAATACATAACCATTTCTATTTTCTCCATCTTCTCAATCTACCACTTTCTTCTTAACTTAACTGTAACTCCATTTTTCTCTTTTCTTTTAAGAAGCTAAAGAAAAATTTTAACCATTAATTGTAGCATAAAAGAGAACTTACTGAAGAAGCTTCCATTGCTAGTCCCTCCTTGTAGATCACGACCCGCATAGCCACTTACTATTGTGGTAGTATTGAGTACTTGCACTTCTAACTTAAGTTCTGAAATTCTGTATTTTTGTGTGCAGGTAGAACCTCAATTATGGTGCCATAAGTGTTGTTCCAAAGGCCCATCACTCTAGTTTTGATGATGATTAATTCATGTAGTTGTAGTACTAATGATCTTGTGTTTAATTAGTCTCAGATATATGATCAATATCTTAGTAGGTGTTTAGCTTCAACAAAGGATTTCAAGTCAAGTTTTGGAGCTAGCACGTGTTGATTCAAGAGCTTGTGCATCAAGACCACATCAAGTACTCAAAAGGAGTCTAGCTCATTGGATCAAAGTTTGGACCAAGTCAAGAAGGAAAAGAAGACTTCAAAGTTAAGACCTTCAAGAGAAAACTTGTGTCTAGGTTTGTTTTTAGTAAGATTTTATTTTTAGATAAAATGTAAAGGATAGATTAGTTGGTGCATTGCTTAAGTTCATATACACTCACACACAAGATTTACATGTGTTTTTATATAAGAGTTTTTGTTTTAGAAAATACCGTTTTGATTTTTGGAGTTTCATATATACATGTGTTTTAACTAAAACTATTTTAGAGCTTAATGTCAACAACATAGATATTTCTTCATATATGTGTAGTGGATCATATCCATACACACTAAGCTTTAAAAGTGTTTAAAATATCTTGTTTTTGTATTTGGAGAAGTTTTGAAAAAATCAATTTAGAAAAATATAGATTTTGTTTTAAGCCAAAATTTCTAAGTCACAAAAATAGTTCAAAATGTTTGTAACATGTTTTGATTTTTACCCAAACATGTTTGTATATCAAAGTATATTACTGAACTTATTTTTGTAGAATTTTTGTGAATTTATGGGATTTTATTAAAGTCAAAAAGTCAAGTTTTTAATCCCCATAATTGCCTGAACTGACCTTCTGTCGGTCAATTGGACAGTCGACCGGACAAGAAGTCGGTCGACCGCTCTTGTCGACCGATGTGCACAGACGTGTACAGGTTGGGCCGGTCGACCGCAAGGTCTGTAAGTACACCTAGAGGGGGGTGAATGGGTGTACCGCTAATCTAATGAACTAAATGCGGAAATTAAAACTTAATTTGCAACTACTCTTAGTGCAACCAACGAGTGTAGCCGAATTCCCCGTGAAGGGCTCTAGACTAACTCCTCTTGATTCCTCTGAATAAGAGTTGAGGCACTATATGAAGCTCTCGTGGTTAAGCACAAGTGAGGCACACAAACACAAGCCAAGCATATATAGGAATACACAATATGAATGATGCAAGGCACAACACAAGCATATAATATATGAATGATATGAATGATGCACAACACAAATAAAGAGAGATAGTTTAGAGTTAATCGATCAAACGCAAACAACAAGATGTGTTTCGAGGTTCGAGCACCGAGCTCTACGTCCCCGCCTTCACCGAGAAGGATTTCTAATCCACTAGGAGTACCGAACTCCTCTCTCAACAATACAACCTCCATCGAGGCAATACAAATGGTCTACCGAAGGCCGGAGTACCAAACTCCACAAATCCACCAATACAACCTCCACCGAGGCTAACACCAATCCACCTCTACCGAAGAGGGATACAAATCCAATCCAACTCCACCTCACCAAGAGGGAGTAAACCACAACCTCAACCTCTACCAAAGAGGGAGCAACCTATCAACTCAAATCCACCTCTACCAAAGAGGGATACAACAAAGAAAGGGTGTACAACAAAGTGGTATATATCAACCACAAACCAAATCCTTTTCCCACAAAATAAGTGATCCTATAGAATAGGATAGAGTGATATAGCTCAAGTGAAAATCAAGGTGTTTTTGGAAATCAAATAGCAAAGAAAAAACTACTTGGGAAACCTCTTGTAAATGATAGAAATGAAGATCCAAAATAATATCCCAAAACCTAGTTTTCTTTGAATATTCTAAAACCCTTGAAAACAAAACAAAGATGAAATCTTTTAAGCTTTAAAACACTTTTGAATGCTTGTAAAAACACTGGAGAGATCTGAAATTTTTGGCTCAAAAATCTTAACCAAAAACTCAAAACAATGGGGTATAAATAGCTCCCAATCCAAAACTAGTCGTTGGGACTGTTTGTCAGTCCTGGCGGCTGGCGGTCGACCGGCCGGTCGACCGCCAACGGTCATATTTTTGACCGTTGGAAGAAACCGGTCGACCGCCCCAAACAAAAAGCAAAGCTCTCTTGCCCGGTCGACCGCCCGGTCGACCGGCCCAAGTGCCTGGCCAACGTGCACAGGCTTGTGCACGTCGGTCGACCGCCCGGTCGACCGACTCTGGGGTCCGGTCGACCGGTCGGTCGACCGCCAGAGCCTGGCAGGCTGGGTTCTGGGTCAGAAAACCGAGCTAAAAATTATTCTAAAAATCTACAAAAATAGTTTCTAACATAATATATGTTATATAAACATGTGATAAAAATTTCAACACAATTATCAAACATTTTGAACCATTTTTGTGTCTTACAAATATTTCCGAAAACCAAAACCTGTATTTTTCCAAACTTTGATTTTTTAGATAAACTTTGTCCAACACTTATCCAAATACAAAAACATGATACTTAAATATTATAAAGCATGTTGCATATGGACATAGGTCCAATATACATGAAACATATACATATCATAGTTTTTGTCTTTAATTCCAAAATAATGTTTTGTTTAAAATACAAAACACCAAACCACATGAATAGGTAAGTCAAAATAAGTTTGTCTAGGAAGTTAAGCATGCATGTATATAGAACACATCTAATATACACAAAACCATGTAAACTTATTTTGATCTAACTATTCATGAAAACCAATATCGGTTAAACCAAAAACCGAAAAAACGAATCCAAGATATAAAACGTGTGTGTATTGTGAACTTGAGCATATCACACTATCTAATCTTTACACATGGATCTAAAACACAAACTAAACTAGGATACCTAAGTCTTCCTGTAGAGCGCCGTCTCCAAGCCGACTCGATCCAAAACTCCATCCACCGAGCTTGACTCCAACGAGTGCTATATATGATCTTGATGCTCGGGCTCTGGAATCATCATGTGAAAACTTCCGGATCAAGGAGTTTTGAAGCAATCACCAACTAATATCTTGATTAATGATCTGAAACTAAACATCAAAAGATAATTAGTAAACATAACTACATGAGTTAATCATCATCAAAACTAGAGTGGAAGGCCACTGGGCCAACAAGGTCGACCGCCAGAGAGTGTCTACTCTCTATAAATAGCCCGGTCGACCGGGCTGTCGACCGCTAGGCCATTGCCCAGTTGGCGACGATCGAAAATCTGACCGTTGGCAGTCGACCGGGCGGTCGACCGTCAGCAGTCAGAACTGCTGAGTTGGCTTCCAACGGGCAGATTTTTGGAGCCTATAAAATGGGGCTTCCTTGAACTGTTTTAGATAAGATTTTAAGTGGGTTTTTAAGCTAATTTCTCATACACTTCAAGTGTTTATCTCCACTTATTTTAGATCCAAATACTTTCATATCAAAAGGAGAGTTCTTCAAGAGTGTTTTGTAAAAGAGTTTTCTTGAGTTTTTTTACCACCAATTCAATTCAAGTTTTCTCACAAACACTTGAGCTATCCATTACTATATTTATTCTATAGGGATCTTTGTTGTGAGAGGATTTTAGGTGATCAAAGTGTTGTGATCACCAAAGAGTTCATCTTTGTATTTGAGGAGGCGGACTTGCGAGTTCGCGGTGTTTCGGGTTCTAGTGAGAACTCGGTGTAGAGGTGCGGTCTTGGCAAGCTTGCGTGCTTGTGTGTGTTTATTCTTGCGGGAACAAGAGAGGGACTAGAGAGTCCAAAGGAGTTCTAGTGTGAACTCGCTTGTAGGTGTTGCTGCACCGAGTGATCCGGTGGGATCATTTTATAGTGAAAATCCTTCATAGTATTGAAGGCGGGGACATAGAGCAAGTGTGCTCGAACCTAGAAATAATTCTCCCGTGTTTGCGATTGCTCTCTGTCTATCTCTCACTTGTCTTTATATCTTGCATACTTACATTGCTTACATCTTTATATGCTTGATGTATACTTGTGTTAAATTGTTATATGCTTGAAATTATTTGCTCACACTTGTATTCAACCAAGAGAACCATAGAGGCACCTCAACTCTTATCTAGAGGAATGTTGAGGAGATAGTCCAGAGCCCTTCACGGGGAATTTGGCTACACTCTTAGGTTATACTTGGTGTGTTGTGCATAAGAATTTTTAGTTTTCTTAAATAGTTTTAATTCCGCATTAATTCACTATTAGATTAGCTATTCACCTATTCACCCCCTCTAGGTGATTTCAATTGGTATCAGGCCAAGTACTCTTGATTTGGGCCTAACAACCTAGAGTTAAAGATCCTTATTTTTTGACTAATCACAATATTTGTACACACACGTGGATTTCATGTCACCTCTCACTTTTAATATTCTTAACATCCAAACTTGGAAGGTTAAGATGTCATTGTACGTCAAAAGCCTAGGGATTCATGTTTATGTTGCTACCATTAAGGATTCGTACTTTAGTAATAGCAAGTATCTTGAGGCTAACTCAAAAGCCATTCATGCTTTAAAGTCAACCCTAAGTGATGATTATCTATGTAGGATTTCTAACCTTGATTCGACTTTTATAGTTTGGAACACTTTAGTCTCCCTTGGTGAACAAGAGCAATATTATGCGGGGAGCGACTCGAATGTTGGAAGTGAGGCTTTTAACGTATGCTACATGGTCCAAGGAGATAACCCCTTGAGGTAAACTCCGAATCCGAGTTAGAAGAGGATGTTGTCTTATAATGAACTTGCATCTTTTGTTAACAACTTCTTGAAAAGTATGACATGCTTAGAAAGGATAATAAGAAATTGAAAAATAAATTTGATTCCTTGTTAAAAGAAAAAGATTCTTTTCAAGATAAATTAGAATGCATTTTTAAAGAAAACGAATTTTTGTAAAAGGACAATATTTTCTTGACTTCTAAATTGAATGATCTTTGTGAAGGAAATACTTCTTTAAAAATAAAATTGTTTTGGTGGAAAAGGAAAAAGAAGTTGCTTTAAATGAAAATAACTCTTTAAAAAGAAAAATTGTTGACAAAGGAAAGGAAAATGTTTCTAAAAAGAAAAAGAATGTTGATGCTTATTCTCACCATGCTTTTCATGCCACTATTGATCAAAATGAGATTAAGTTTTTTAAAAATAGAATAGATTGTTTGGGCTCAACTTTGAGCAATTGTGTATTTAACCATAAAAAATTGGAAACCTTGTTTCAAAGAAAGCAAGCTCCACATGTACATGCACATCACTCACGACACACATATACACTTTACACATCATGATCATACTCATTCTCATGTGCATACTAGAGTGTACAAATGTACACATTGCGGCCGCAAAGGCCATTTAGCAAAATTTTGTTATGATAGAGTAAATTCTATTAATTTTGTTAATAAGAATGTTTGGGTTCCTTATAATGCTAACCCCCGTGGACCCAAAAGAAAATAGGTACCAAAATCTCTACCTTTTGTATTTGATGTAGATGTGGGCTCTCACATGACGTGAGAGGATTGGTGCCTTGGTGGTGGATGAATGTGCTTGATGGACACTACAAATTGATGCACCGCTGTCAAGGAAGTTTGGTGGGAAGACCACCATGTTTAGAGACTTAGAGTATAGTTCATGTGATTTGATAACTATCTCTAAACTCCATTTAGTTTACATGCTTTTATAATAGATGATTTTTAGGATGTTTTAGTTTTATGTTAAAATAATCATGCTTTGTGCTTCATGAGGTAAATGCTTGTTTAGATATAGTTTTTGTCAAAACTTGTATATATACTTATACAAGTAGTGAGCAATATTTGATTCATATATGTTTACACTTCATTGCTCATTTGTACTTACTACATGCACATGTATAACCTAGTTTTGATGATTCCCTCATTTATACTTGTCTTACCTATCTTTTACATGTTTTGATTCATGTATATGTAATTTTTATTCAAAACTAATAAATATACATGTATACCCTTGAGTCATTTGTTTTTCATGCACAATTCTATTATGGACTCTTTTATGTTTGGGATATGTATGCATATTTTTAGCTTTAGATAAATCATGTATATACCTTGAAGTTTGTTCTTAAATGAAAAATAAATTTTCATGATTTTCATATTTGTTTGATAAAATGTTATTCATGTTTCTTTTGAGCTTCAATGACTATTTTCATGAATATGCTATTCACATGATGCTTATACACTCACATTATTTCTTTATTTATTCATGACTTTGTTTCATGAACACTTTTATGAGCTTTATCGATTTTGAGTGTCAACTCTTATGTGTTTGGTTTGTGAGATATATATGATTTGTTTTCATGTTCGAAGGATCTTTAACTAGTTTTTCAAAAATTACTTTAAACTAGTTATTTATTCTTTAATGCGTAGAGTTTTCAAATTTTGCAAAATATTTTCAAACTCTTATTTTTGAAAACCCATACCAAATGCTTTAAAGGGTAGATGGATAGGCGACCATGCCTTGTAAGCCTTATAAAATATCTTTTATCATGTGCATGTAAAGGGTGAATCTTTATAAGTTATACACTTGATTCACATCATACTTTCAATTGGTATCACAATTGACATTTTTTTGTATACTCATAATTTGTTTTCTATATATGTATGCTTCATATTTCAAATAATATCAATTTCTATTGGTATTTTCATTTTCATACATATATATGATTTCATTGTGCTTGATTTACAAGATATTTACATGTTTATGCTAAGCTTGAATTTAAATCTTGATTTCAAGTGGTATCTCAATTGGTACTTTTATAAGCTTATGCATTATTTTCAATTGGTATTTTTATTGGTATCAAATTTTACAATATACTTCAATTGGTATCAATATTTTTCAATTTCCAATTGAGTTTAAATTTCATTTGGTATCAATATGTTTTACCTATTTGGAATCAAAATTTATCATATATTTTAATTGGTATCAAAATATAAAATATTTTCTTTCATTAGTATCAAAATGTACAAATGTTTCAATTTTAATTGGTATCACAAATTTCCTATTTCATATGGTATCAAAATCTTGTGACATCTCAAATTGATTTGTTGATTTAAGAAAAATTCAAAATTTGTATTGTTTATTTTACAATTGGTATCTTAAAATTTTGTTTATATGCAAATGGTATCTCAAAATTTGTTTAAGTATTATCAAAATTTGCATTAAAAATGTTTTGATATGTATTGCCTATATGCAAGGGGAGCTTAACATCTCTTCTATATATAGATTCATGTTGAGTGTATCTTATATTGAGGAGGTTGACATCTGTTCTTTATATGATACACGTGTGTAGGGGGAGCTTAACATCTCCACTTATGCATTGTATATTATACGTTATGTGAGTTAGGGCTTGTCATCCTTTCTTCATGTAATGCATATATGCAGGAAGCTAACTTAGGGTCTTCCTCTTCATGAATGTATATCACATATATATCCTTATTCTTGATTTGTTTTATTTTACCCCTTTGTTAATGATTGACAAAAAGGGAGAGAAAGATTTTGAGTTTATATATCTATATTTGAGTTTTTGCATATATTGAGTTTATGCATTTTACGATAAACAATAAGATATGAGGGAAATGATTTTGAAAGTTTGAACAAAAGGGGGAGAAAGTTTTTTTGATATGCATGTTTCTCTCACCCTGTTTATGATGATATATTTGTTCAGTTTCATGTACTTCATTAAATATATATTTGTTTATTGCTATGCATGAGTTAAGGGGGAGCTTCTATGAAGCTTAACTTTAATCCATGCATAAATAACTCCATGAGTTTTGTCATCATCAAAAAGGGGGAGATTGTTCGCCCAAAGGCCCATCACTCTAATTTTGATGATGATTAACTCATGTAGTTATAGTACTAATGATCTTGTGTTTAATTAGTCTCAGATATATGATCAAAATCTTAGTAGGTGTTTAGCTTCAACAAAGGATTTCAAGTCAAGTTTTGGAGCTAGTACGTGTTGATTCAAGAGCTTGTGCATCAAGACCACATCAGGCACTCAAGAGGAGTCTATCTCATTGGATCAAAGTTTGGACCAAGTCAAGAAGGAGAAGAAGACTTCAAAATGAAGACCTTCAAGAGAAGACTTGTGTCTAGGTTTGTTTTTAGTAAGATTTTATTTTTAGATAAAATGTAAATGATAGATTAGTTGGTGGATTGCTCAAGTTCATATACACTCACACACAAGATTTACATATGTTTTTATATAAGAGTTTTTGTTTAAGAAAATACTGTTATGATTTTTGGAGTTTCATATATACATGTATTTTAATCAAAACTATTTTAGAGCTTAATGTTAAAAACATAGATATTTCTTCATATATGTGTAGTGGATCATATCCATACACACTAAGCTTTAAAAGTGTTTAAAATATCTTGTTTTTGTATTTGGAGAAGTTTTGAAAAAATCAATTTGGAAAATACAGATTTTGTTTTAAGCCAAAATTTCTAAGTCACAAAAATAGTTCAAAATATTTTTAACATGTTTTGATTTTTACTCAGACATGTTTGTATATCAAAGTATATTACTGAACTTATTTTCTAGAATTTTTGTGGATTTATGAGATTTTATTAAAGTCAAAAAGTCAAGTTTTTAATCCCCATAATTGCCTGGACTGACCTTCTGTCGGTCGACCGGACGGTCGACCAGACAAGAAGTCGGTCGACCGCTCCGGTCGATCGATGTGCACAGACGTGCACAGGTTGGGCCGGTCGACCGTACGGTCGACCTCCAGAGAGTGTCTGCTCTCTGGAAATGGCCCGGTCGACCGGGCGGTCGACCGCTAGGCCATTGCCCAGTTGGTGGTCGACCGGCCGATCGACCGACCTTCCCAACGGTCGGAAATCCGACCGTTGGCGGTCGACCGTCAGCAGTTTGAGCTGCTGAGTTGGCTTCCAACAGGCAGATTTTTGGAGCCTATAAAATGGGGCTCCCTTGAACTGTTTTGATAAGATTTTAAGTGGGATTTTAAGCTAGTTTCTCATACACTTCTAAGTGTTTATCTCCACTTGTTTTAGAGCCAAATACTTCCATATCAGAAGGAGAGTTTTTCAAGAGTATTTTGAAAAAGAGTTTTCTTGAGTTTTTCACCACCAATTTAATCCAAGTTTTCTCACAAACACTTGAGCTATCCATTGCTATATCTATTCTATAGGGATCTTTGTTGTGAGAGAATTTTAGGTGATGGAAGTGTTGTAATCACCAAAGAGTTCATCTTTGTATTTGAGGAGACGGACTTGCGGGTTCGCGGTGTTTCGGGTTCTAGTGAGAACTCGGTGTAGAGGTGCAGCCTCGGCAAGCTTGCGTGCTTGCGTGTGTTTGTTCTTGCGAGAACAAGAGAGGGACTAGAGAGTCCAAAGGAGTTCTAGTGTGAACTCTTGTAGGTGTTGTGACACCGAGTGATCCGGTGGGATCATTTTATAGTGGAAATCCTTCATAGTGTTGAAGGCGGGATGTAGAGCAAGTGTGCTCGAACCTCGAAACAATTCTCTCATGTTTGCGGTTGCTCTCTCTATCTCTCATTTGTCTTTATATCTTGCATACTTACATTGTTTACATCTTTATATGCTTGATATATACTTGTGCTAAATTGTTATATGCTTGGGATTGTTTGCTCACACTTGTATTTAACCAAGAGAGCCATAGCGGCACCTCAACTGTTATCTAGAGGAATCTTGAGGAGATAGTCCAGAGCCCTTCACGGGAAATTCGGCTACACTCTTAGGTTATACTAGGTGTGTTGTGCATAAGAATTTTTAGTTTGCTTAAATAGTTTTAATTCCGCATTAATTCACCATTTGATTAGCTAGTCACCTATTCACCCCCCTCTAGGTGATTTCAATAGGATCGTTTGGTGTAGGAGTCATTAGTTAAAGGCTCGCTACTTGGGTCGACTAGAAAGCCAAATGAAACTAAAGAAAAACATATAAAATAAAATAATGGTATCATAGTCTAAGTTAAATCCCAAAATATACAAGTGCATATTTTTCAGGTTTTATGAAAGATCAAATACTCAATTTAATATTGGTTTCTTAACCTTTATTGATAACAAGTCCTTGCATGGAGACTCAAATTGGAGAAGAATAGTTTTGGTTAACTTAAGATCGTAGATCACTTAATTTTTGCAAAATATTTTGTATCTTTTCTCTCTTTCAAAATGCATTTTCAAGAATACTAACATTTGTTTTCTTTCTTTATGGATTTCGTGGGTGTAATCCGCTGAAAACTTTCAGGAGACTATAATTCCTCCTCTAGGGGAAACGTAGAGGTTTAACGACTTGTTGTACACACTTAGTGCAATCACATCACCTGCGAAAGTGGTGTGATTAAAAATACACCCTGAGGGGGGTGAATAGGTGTATGGATAATCTAATGACAAATGATGTGAAATTAAAAACTAATTGCAACACACTTAGTGTAACCAAAGAGTGTAGCCGAATTCTCGGTGATGGGCTCTGGACTATCTTCTCTAAATTCCTCTAAATAAGAGTTGAGGTGCTATATGAAACTCTCTTGGTTCAACACTAGTGAGGCACACAAACAATACCAAGCATGTATATGAAATGAATAATATGATACAATGCAAGATATAAGAGAGAGAGTTTAGAGATAGTGGATCAAACGCAAATACCAAGATATGTTTCGAGGTCCGAGCTACTGCTCTACGTCCCCGCCTTCACACAGAAGGATTTCCGTTGAAGCGTCCATACAGGACTTCCCACACAGGGAACCTCCACTGAGGATTTGGGTAATATAAATTTGTAGTACACAACTCCTCTCTCAAACAACAACAACCTCTATACAAGAGGCAAGGCACTAAGTCACACAAGATCACCCTCTCAATAGAGGGATAGGCACAAAGTCAAATAACAATCACCTCACACTAGAGGGATAAGGCACTAAGCCAACCCTCCAAAATTCACCTCTACACTTAGAGGGATACTAACCAATCCAAACTCCTCCATAATCACCTCTACACAAGAGGGATAACACAAAGCAAAGAGGATTACAACTCTTAGTGATCTCAAAGATCACAAACTAATTTTCTCACAAAATAAAGATCCTATAGATAGGATAGAGATGACAGCTCAAGTGTGAGAAAACAGAGAGTTTGAAAATCAAAAACACAAAGAAAATACTTGATAAAACTTCTAGGATAAAATAGAAATAAAGATAAAAATAATTTTCAAAGACTTCTCTTTTCTTTGATTTTTCCAACCCTTTAAAACAAATAAAGATAGATCTTTTTAACCATAAAAACTCTTTTAAAATCTTGCTGAAAAACACTTGAAAGATAGAAAATTTTCTCTTCAAAAAAACTTGGTGAAATCAGCTCAAGAAAAGGCATATATATAGCCTCTCAAAAATCTGCCCGTTGGCAGTCTGAAAAGGTCAAAAATGACCTTCCGGTCGACCGCCCGGTCGACCGGTGCAATGGTCATATTTATGACCGTTGTGTCTCCGGTCGACCGCCCGTTCGGCAGGCCATAGCCATCGGTCGACCGGCCAGCACCCGAGAGTGGGGTACTCTCAGTCTGTCGACCATGCGGTCGATCGGCCTTCATGGCTGGCCATGTGCACGTCCCTTGTGCACATCGGTCGACCGTGCCAGTCGACCGACCGCTGGTCCGGTCGACCGGCTCGATCGACCGCCAGCTAATCTGGTTGGGGATTTGGGTATTGAAAACTTGTCTTTTTAATTTCAATTAAATCCCCATAAAATCACATAAATTCCACAAAAATAAGTGTGATAAAAAATAACCATATTACAAACTATTTGAACCATTTTTGTGATATGAAAATTCCGCTTAAACACAAAATCTGTATTTTCTAAAATCTGGATTTTTAAAATGGAAAACCATTTTCTCCAAAACTCATATGGATACAAAAATAAGATATTGAAACAAATTTGAAGTATATTGTATATGGATAGAATCCAATATACATATAAGATATATATCTATGTTTTTGATATGAAAACAAAACCGGTTAAATCGAAACCAATAAACTTTAAATTTGTGTGTATGTGAACTTGAGCATATCAACACTAGCTATCTTTACACAAGATATAAACATACTAAACTAAACAAACTGAGGTCTTCTTGAACTCCTTCTCCAAGTTGATTCGATCCAAACACGATCCAACGAGCTTGACTCCAACCGAGTGCTAGATGCAATCTTGACGCGCGAGCTCTTGAATCAGCACGTCTTAGCCTCAAAACTCCTTTGTTGAAGCTAATCACCTATTAATATCTTGGTCAACACTGAAACTATTTAAACACAAGATTATTAGTAAACTATAACTACATGAGTTAATCATCATCAAAACTAGAGTGATGGGCCTCTGGGCCAACAATCTCCCCCTTTTTGATGATGACAAAACTCATGGAGTTATATATGCATGGATTAAAGTTAAGCTCCATAGAAGCTCCCCCTTAACTCATGCATAGCAATAAACATAAAGATATTCAATGAAATACAGAAACCAAATAACACATATATGCATAAATGAGGAAATAAACATAAATAAACTCTCCAAATACTTCTCCCCTTTTTGCATAAACAAAACATATATGCATTAAACAAGAAAATAAACACATAAACAAAACATATATGCATTAAACAAGAAAATAAACATGCATTTATAAACTCTCAAAATTCTTCTCCCCGTTTTTGTCAATTCATCAACAAAGGGGCGAAAACAAATCAAACAATAAAGATATATATGAGATATACATTCATGAAGAAGAGAGACGTAAAGTTAACTCCCCCTGCATACATGCAATACATGAAAAGAGATAACTAAATCCTAACCACATAAAGTATAATATACAATGTATAAAAAGGAGATGTGAAGCTCCCCCTACACACGTGTAAGACATAGAGAAGAGAGGTCAACCTCCTCAATATGAGATACACTCAACATGAATCTACATATAGAGAAGATGTTAACCTTCCTTTGTATATAAGTAATACATATCAAAATAATATCAATTGAAAAATATACCAATTTATGATAAAGTTATATATATTGAAACATTATGATACCAATTGAAAATAAACAAAAATTTTAAGATACAAAAAGATACCAATTGAAAATATCTTGTAAATTTGTGATACAAATAGAAAATGAAACATTGTATATTTTTGATACTAATTGAAATATATATAGTAAATTTTGATACCAATTGAAAGTAAAAACCAATTGAAAATACAAACCAATTTTTTTTTGGATAAACACAACTCATTTTGCAATAAGGATACCAAATTTAGAATAATACCAATTTAAGATTATTGATACCAATATTGAAAATGTTAGCATATATCAAAATAAAGTATTTTCACCATAAAGAATGAGAGTAAGATAACAATAAAAAATAAAATCGATTGAAAGTTAAAACACGAATTTTTCTCCCCCTTTATGAAATAATAATAAAAATGATGCATAAGCTTGTATAAGATACCAATTGAAAAATAATTGACATTAAGGATTAATCAAGCTTAGCATAAACATAATTTGTGCTTAAGATGTAAAGATGTCGTAAGCACAATCAAATCATATATATATATGTATGAAAATGTAAATACCAATTGAAATTGATACTATTTGAAGTTTGAAGCATACATATATAGAAAACACAAATATGAGTATACAAACATAAAAATATCAATTGTGATACCAATTGAAAATATAATGAGGATCAAATGTATAGCTCATAATTATCTCCCTATTAATGTACATGTTAAAAGATTTTTAATTTGAGCATATAAGGCATGGTCACCCATCCAGTTGCCCTTAGAAGGTAGGGGTTTTCAAAAATAGGCTTTAAAAATATTTTAACATGTTTGAAAACTCTACCAATTTGAAGAATACGAACCAATTTTATGATAATCTTGTAAATTAGTACGAAGTCCTTCAAGTAAGGAATAAAACAAGAATATATCTATGAAAACATGAAAATCACTCAACAATTGACACTCAAAGTCTATAAAACACATATAAGACTCATGAAAACAAAGTCATGAGAAAATATCAAGTAATGTGAGTGTACAAGAATTATGTGAAAAACATAATCATGAAAATAGGCAATAAAGCTTATATGAAATTCCTTACCAAAAATATGAAAGTTATCAAAACTAAATATACTTCAAGGTATATGTATGTTTAGTTAAAACTAAAAGTATACATACATATCCCAAACACAAATGAGTCCGTAATAGAATTTGCATGAAAAACAAGTGACTCAAGGGTATACATGTATATCTAAAGTTTTAAACAAAATTAACATATACATGAAGCCTAACACATTATCATGAAAAACATGTATGAAAAATAGGGAATAAAAGTCAAAATGCACGAATCATCAAAATTAGGCTATATTAGTACATCTAATGAGTACAAATGAGCAACATAGCACAAACATATAATAATTGATTTGTGGCTCACTAGTTGTACAAGTGTATAAACAAGTTTTAATGAAAACTACATCTAAACATGTAATCAAAACATGAAGTGCAAAATCATAAACATAAATCAATATGATTCTTAAGTAAAAACACATGTCTTAGAGTTATGATATACACAATAGCTAAACTAAAGTGAGAACACAAAAATATAAGTCCATATGAACATGGGTGTATCTCAAATTCTACATATGTATATCATAAGTCTAATTATCATGGCATTTTAACATAATAATCATGAAAAACATGAAAACCAATACATGTTAAAAATCAATAATGTGAAAGCATGTAAACGAATAAGGAGTTAGAGATAGTTATCAAAACCATTATGACTAATCTCTAAGTCTCCAAACCATGGTAGTCCTCCCACCAAACTCCTGTTAAAAGTGATGCATCCAAAAGTGTCACCATTTAGCTCGGAACGCATCCACCATCAAGGCACCAATGCCCTCACGTCAAGTGAGAGCCCCACACCTACATCAAACAAAACCATTATGACTAATCTCTAAGTCTCCAAACCATAGTGGTCCTCCCACCAAACTCCTGTTGAAAGTGATGCATCCAAAAGTTTCACCATTTAGCTCGGAACGCATCTATTATCAAGGCACCAATGCCCTCACGTCAAGTGAGAGCCCACACCTACAACAAATAAAATAGGAGTGAATTTTGGAACCCATATCTTATTGGGTCCATGGGGGTTAGCACCTCTCCTAACCCAAAAAAATTTATTTGCAAAATTTGAATTGTTAATCTTATCATAACTAAATTTTGCAAGGTGGCCCTTACGTCCACAATGTGTACAAGTGTACACATGAGCATACATAGTGTCATGTGTGTGAACGTGAGAAGCAAGTGTATGCCGTGGTTTGTTTGCATGTATATGTGAAACTTTTTCTTTCGAAATATGGATTCCAATCGTGTGTGGTTCATGGCACATTGGCTCAAATTGGAGCCCAAACAATCTACACTTTTCTTCAACACACATATATCATTTTTAATACTTGAAGACAAAGTGAAGCATGCAACACTAGATGATGAAGCTATAGTAGCATGGCAAACATGTGAAGTAAAATCATTTTCAAAGAAATATTTTTCTTTGAAACCAAATCTAGCTCTTTTGAAATAGAAATAATTTTATTTTTCAAAGAATCATTTTCTTTTAAAACATAATCAAGTTTTGAAGGTAGAACTTATTTTTCTTCAAAACAATGTCACAATCATTTTTATTTTTCAAAATTTTGTTTTCATTTAGAGCAAGTTAAAGTTGGGATTTCAATAAGTCCCTTTTAATTGAAATTTCATCCTTCTCTTGCAAAACAATATCAAGTTTAGAAAATAAATTTTTATTTTCTTCTTTTAATGCAAACCTTTTTTTTCAAGAGTTTATATTTTTCTAACAAGTTTTCACAAACAATAGATAGTTCTTCATTTAATGCATCAGCATCAGCATAATCATCACCTGAAGAACTAGCACAATCATCGAGATGGGTGTCCGAGTTTACCTCAAGGGAGTCATTCCCTTAGATCATGTAGCAAGGTTGGTCGGACTCATCTCCACTAGATTCCTCCTCCACATATTTTATCGTTTGTAGCGCGGGAGAGGTCAAAGTGGAATCACAATGAGAAAGCATAGACAAATATTCTTTATTTAACGTTTGCCTAAGTGCCTCTAGAGCTTGTGCATTGGCCTCTATATACTTGTTATTACCAAGATAGAATTTTTTGGCAGTAGCAAGGTACACATGCAATCCTAGAGCTTTCAAATAAGCACTCATCCTAATCTTCCATACATCGATGTTAGAAACATCAAACATAGGAGGGGTCATGAAATCCATGAGCGTATAAACTATATGTGTGCAAATGCAAATATAGATTAGCTAACCAAGATCTCACTCCTAGGTGGTTAAACATAATATCAGGAGCGTAGGCTCTGAAACCAATTGAAAATATACCTAGAGGGGGGTGAATAGGTGTATGGCTAATCTAATGACAAATTATGCAGGATTAAAAACTAATTGCAACACACTTTAGTGTAACTAAAGAGTGTAGCCGAATTCCCGGTGATGGGCTCTTGACTATCTCCTCTAAATTCCTCAAAATAAGAATTGAGGTGCTATATGAAGCTCTCTTGGTTCAACACTAGTGAGTCACATAAACAATACCAAGCATATATATGAAATGAACAATATGATACAATGCAAGATATAAAAGAGAGAGAGAGTTTAGAGATAGTGGATCAAACGCAAACACTAAGATATATTTCGAGGTTCGAGCCACTGCTTTACGTCCCCGTCTTCACATAGAAGGATTTTCACTGAAGCATCCACACAGGACTTCCCACACAGGGAACTTCACTGAGGATTTGGGTAATACAAACTTGGAGTACACAACTCCTCTCTCAAACAACAACCTCTATACAAGAGGTAAGGCACTAAGCCACACAAGATCAACCTCTCAATAGAGGGATAGGCACAAAGCCAAACAACAATCACCTCACACTAGAGGGATAAGGCACGAAGCCAACACTCCAACAATCAGCTCTACACTTAGAGGGATACCAACTAATCCAAACTCCTCCACAATCACCTCTACACAAGAGGGATAACACAAAGCAAAGAGGATTACAACTCTTGGTGATCTCAAAGACCACAAACCAATTTTCTCACAAAATAAAGATCCTATAGATAGGATAGAGATGATAGCTCAAGTGTGAGAAAACAAAGAGTTTGGAAACTAATAACACAAAGAAAATACTTAGGAAAACTTCTAAGATAAAATAGAAATGAAGATCAAAAACAATTTCCAAAGACTTTTCTTTTTCTTAGATTTTTCTAACTCTTTAAAACAAATAAAGATAGATCTTTTTAACCACAAAAACTCTTTTAAACTCTTACTGAAAAATACTTGAAAGATAGAAAATTTTCTCTTCAAAAAAACTTGGTGAAATCAGCTCAAGAGAAGGCATATATATAACCTCTCAAAAATCTACCCGTTGGCAGTCTGGAAAGGTCAAGAATGACCTTCCGGTCGACCGCACGGTCAACTAGCGCAATGGTCATATTTATGACCGTTGTGCCTCCAGTCGACCGCCCGGTCGACCGGCCATAGCCATCGGTCGACTGCCCGGTCGACCGGCCAGCACCCGAGAGTGTGGTGCTCTCAGTCGGTCGATCGTATGGTCGATCGGCCTTCATGGCTGGCCATGTGCACGTCCCTTGTGCACATCGGTTGATCGTGCCGGTCGACCGCCAGCTGATCTGCCTGGGGATTTGGGGTATTGAAAACTTGTCTTTTTAATTTCTATTAAATTCTGTAAAATCACATAAATTTCACAAAAATAAGTTCTTATAAGATCTTTGAATACAAAATATGTATGATTAAAAAAACACATATTACAAACTATTTGAACTATTTTTTGATACGAAAATTAGGCTTAAACACAAAATCTGTATTTTCAAAACTTGAATTTTTGAAATGGAAAATCGTTTTCTCCAAAACTCATATGGATACAAAAACAAGATATTGGAGCAAATTTGGAGCATATTGTAAATGGATAAAATTCAATATACATATAAGATATATATCTATGTTTTTGATATGAAAATCAAAACCAGTTAAACCGAAACCAATAAACTTTAAACTTGTGTGTGTATGTGAACTTGAGCATATCAACACTAGCTATCTTTACATAGGATCAAACATATTAAACTAAACAAACCGAGGTCTTCTTGTAGAACTTCTACTCCAAGTCGACTTGATCCAAACACGATCTAACGAGCTTAACTCCAACTGAGTGCTAGATGCGATCTTGACGCGCAAGCTCTTGAATCAACACGTGTTAGCCTCAAAACTTCTTTGTTGAAGCTAATCACCTACTAATATCTTGGTCAACACTGAAACTATTTAAACACAAGATTATTAGAAAACTATAACTATATAAGTTAATCATCATCAAAACTAGAGTGATGGGCCTTTGGGCCAACAGTGATAAAATTCTTAGTTTACTTTTTACTTTTTTTTTGTTTTGCTCATGACAAGAAAAAGATAAGTGTGGATGTGATTAGTTGTCAATTTTGCATTTCATATCACATTTTCTTGCTAGGTTTTCAAATAAAATACTGCTAAATAACCTGTGTTTTGGTCTCTTATGCAGATAATAAAGGTATAGGGCCAAAGTTAAAATAATTGCTTAATTAATCCTATTTTTGGGTAATTAATTCGGATTTTTTGGAGGCCAAGGTAAAGAGCTTCTAGAAGAACACATTGGATCTCGAATTGAAGTTGTATCTGAAGAAATACGAATCCAAAATACGCAAAATAGAACATATATAGAATCTTCTCATAGCTGGACGAAGAAGTGGCCAAAAATCAGGGCCAACAACCCTGATCAAGCCGCACAAACGCGACGCAGCCAGATCAGGGCCATTGGCCCCGATCTTCGACCCGTGTTATCATTTGGTGAAACCCTACCTTTGTTTGCCTATAAATACTGCATGTAAGAACCAGAATTTGAGAGAGGAGACCAATACTAGGGTTTCTTCTCCATAGTATAGATTAGGATTTTTTTCTTCTTTTTCTTTGTATTTTTCTCTCTTTTAGATCTTGTGTTAGGCTAGAGCTAGATTCAGGAGAGAAGAGAGAGTTTTTATAATAGTAAGTGACAAATCTTTGAAAGCTTCCTCCTTTCTTTCTATTATTTTTTCTCTAACTTCTTACATGATTCTTAGCTAGTTTTCTCTCATGATGACTAACCACTAATCACTAACCATCAAACACTTGATTGATAGTCCACATGAATCTAATAGTCTCTGCAAGGCCTTCATCTTGCAAGAGTCATTGATGGCTCATGATGTTGGGTTCTAATTTCTAACATGCTAACTTGCAATTTTTATTTTATTTCATGCTTGTCTCTAACCGATTTTGATGGATTAATAGTACCTTGCACCTTGTTAATCTAGTTTTGATGTGGAGAACAATCTTATGGATTATGCTTTGAAAAGCTCTTGGAGACAAGTCTAGTGATGGCTAAGGATCAATTGTGAGGTAACTATCACTCTAGAGGTTAGCATGGTTAGTGGAGTAATTAGTAGTTAGTAGCCTTGAGTTTTCTTTCTCTTTTTACTTTGTTTTAGAAATAGTTTTCCAAGTCATAACTTCATTATCTTTTCTTTATGTTTTCATCGTCTTCTTTTCTATCTTTCACTTCTTGTTTTCTTTTCTTTTTAAATTTTTTGAAACTTAGAAGAACTCGTTAACACTATAGTGACACGATCATTAATACTTTTATCACCTTCCGCCCCTGTAGATTCGACCCGTATAGCCACATGGCTATCACAGTAGTATCGAGGAAGCCAAAGCACCATAGCACTTTCATTGATTTCTAAATATACACATTTTCGTGCATGGTTTCACATCGATCTGTTGCCAGAGAGGAAAAGGTACATTTTTCTAACAATTTCTCTTCTCTGTTTATGTGTGTAGGGATATTTTTCAAGAAACTGAGGGGTGCAAAACTAATCTTGCCTTTCTGTGCCTCTGCTCAAGAAGGCAGAGCACAGGATTTCAGCTACTAGTCGCGCAAACGCTTTCTATGGCCAAGTGGTTGAACCACTTGTTGAGTTTTCTGCAGGTGCTTCAGAATTGTAAACTTAAGTCTCTGTTGCTTCTAGTTTTTCTTGATAGTTGTATTTGCACACTTTTCTAATCTTAACAGTAACCCATTGCTTGAACTGATTAAAAAACGGTTAGACTTGCATCCTAGACATCTGTCTAATTTTATTTCATTTTAACTACTGTTGAAGAGTGCTGGAGACAAGGTACACATGCATTACATTTAGTACAAGAAAAATACTTGAGTGATTTACATTGCTTTGAATGTTTGTTTTTTACTAGATACTTGCACACTTTGCACCAAAATGATTTAAAGGCAAATCCCAAAAAACAAGATAAGGTGGGAAAGTCATTACCCCTTTTTAGCCCATATACCATTTCCACTGCACTTATAACAGGAGCCTAATTAAAATCTGAATAGACGTTGGCCCGAGGGACATATTGGACTCACTAGGAGATTAGCCTAAGGAGGAGTTGTTAGAGTTTGACGCTAGTCAAATCGGTATCAAAGGTTGCAGATTAAGAGGCAATATTTTCGAAGACCAGTGATTTGGCATAATTAAGGCCCATTGCTCTGCAGGATACCTCCAACTCCGTTTTGCCCCTACCTGGCCGACTAACTTGTGGTCATATTTGCTGCATACCTCCCATGGACAGTCAACCAGTTAGGAGTCGTTTAGGTTTAAGTTTATCTCAGAATAAGCTTTGTTGATTTTTCTTTTTTTGAAATTGATTGGTGATCTTGTTTGTGGTATTTGTTGGTCCAAAGGCCCATCACTCTAGTTTTGATGATGATTAACTCATGTAGTTATAGTACTAATGATCTTGTGTTTAATTAGTCTCAGATATGTGATCACGATCTTAGTAGGTGTTTAACTTCAACAAAGAAGTTAAAGTCAAGTTTTGGAGCTAGCAAGTATTGATTCAAGAGCTTGTGCATCAAGTACTCAAGAGGAGCCTAGCTCATTGGATCAAGGTTTGGACCAAGTCAAGAAGGAGAAGAAGACCTTCAAGAGAAGATTTCCAAGAAGACTTGTGTCATGTTTGTAACTGTCAAGATTTTATTTTTAGATAAAATGTAAAGGATAGATTAGTTGGTGGATTGCTCAAGTTCATATACACTCACACACAAGATGTAGACATATTTTCATAAAAGAGTTTTCTCTTTTAGAAAATACCGGTTTGATTTTTAAGCTTTAAAATATACATGTGTTTTTATCAAAACTTATTTTAGAGCTTAATGTCAAAAACATAGATATTGCATCATATATGTATAGTGGATCATATCCATACACACTAAGCTTTAAAAGTGTTTAGAATATCTTGTTTTTGTATTTGGAGAAGTTTAGAAAAAATGATTTTGGAAATACAGATTTTTGTTTAAGGCAAAACTTCTATTTTACAAAAATAGTTCAAAATATTTGTAACACGTTTTGATTTTTACTCAAACATGTTTGTATATCAAAGTATATTATTGAACTCATTTTTGTAGATTTTTAGAGAATTTATGGGATTTTATTAAAGGAAAAAGACCGAGTTTTAAATCCCTAAAAACCTGTTTCTGGCCTTCTGCCGTTGACCGTGCAAGAGGTCGACCGACGTGCACAAACGTGGATGGCTCGTTTGGCTGGAGGGCCGGTCGACCGACCCGGTCGACCGCCAGAGAGCTCTGCTCTCTGGAAATAGTCCTGGTCGACTGGGCGGTCGACCGACAGAGAGCTACTGCTTTCTGTATCCAGGCAGTTGACCGGCCGGTCGACCGCTAGAACAACGGTCAGAAATCTGACCGTTGGCCGGTCGACCAAGCGGTCGACCGACAGCAGACCAGGCTGAGTTAGCCTCCAACGGCCGGATTTTTGAAGCCTATAAAAGGGGCTTCTCTTGGACTGTTTTCTACAAGATTTCAAGAGAGTTTTTTGACTAGTTTTTTCTACGTATTTCAGTGGTTTTCTCCACATATTTTACAACAAATTTTTTCAAATCAAAAGGAGAGTTTATCAAGAGGTTTTTAAAAGTGATTCTTTGAGTTTTTCACCACCAATTCAATCCTAGTTTTTCTCACACATATTTGAGCTTTCCATTGCTTATCAATCCTATAGGAGAGTTGTTGTGAGAGTGATTTTAGGTGATTAAAGTGTTTAGATCACCAAAGTGTTTCATCTTTGTATTTGAGGAGGCAGATTTGCGGGTTCGCGTAGTTTCGAGTTCTAGTGGGAGCTCGGTGTAGAGGTGTGGCCTCGGCAAGCTAGTGTACTTGCGGTGTGTAGTTCTTGCGGGAACAAGAGAGGGACTAGTGAGTCCAAGGAGTTCTAGTGTGAACTCGTTGTAGGTGTTGCGGTAACGAGTGATCCGGTGAGATCGATTTATAGTGGAAATCCTTCATAGTGTTGAAGGCGGGGATGTAGAGCAAGGGTACTCGAACCTCAAAATAATTCTCCTGTGTTTGTGATTGCTCTCTCTATCTCTCACTTGTGTTTATATCTTGCATGCTATTATTGTTCATATTCATTATATGCTTGATATATACTTGTGCTCAAATTGATATATGCTTGGGTTTGTTTGCTTACACTTGTATTCAACCAAGAGAGCCATAGCGGTACCTCAACTCTTATCTAGAGGAATCTTGACGAGATAGTCCAGAGCCCTTCACCAGGAATTCGGCTACACTCTTGTGTTATACTTGGTGTGTTGATTGAGTTGGAACCTGCACAAAAATACAGTATTTCAGAACTAAGAATGAAGAGTGCAAGTTACTCAATTCTACCGCAATAGCAAGTGGCTATGCGGGTCGTGATCCACAAGGAGGGACTAGCGATGAAAGCTTTTTTAGTAAGTTTTCTTTAAGATACAAAGGATGGTTAATATTCTTCTTTTAGTTCTTTTAAAGAAAAAGAGAAAAATTAGGTTAAAGTGAGTTAGGAAGAAGATGGTAGATTAAGAAGATGGAAAAATTAGAAATGATATGTACAAAGAAATGGAAAAGGAGTGATAAAAGAAGTGGGTGTTGTTGGTGTTGGTGATCTAAACTAAAGAAATAAAAGAAAAGAAAGAAAAGACTAAAAAAATACTTACCTCCTTTGGTTGATGACTTACCTGAAACCCTTGCATGTTCTACCTTACTTTGGAGGCATTCAACGCATAAGCCATAAGATCGAGCTCAGTCCCCATTCGCATTACATCATCAAGACGAACAAGAATGAAATGATACGGAGTCTTGAGGAGGAGAACATCATCATGAAATATCGTTGGCACTCACACAAGCATTAGTATACTGATGCTACTAGATTCACTTGAATGCTCATCATAACCAAAAGAGAAAAAGTAGAAAGAAGAAGAAGAAAAAAGTAAAGACGAACATAAAAAAAAGTTACCTTTTATTGCTTGCAGAAACGATGGAAGAAAGGAGGAGGTACATCGGTGTCACTCTCAACATAAGCCTCTCTCTCTTACTTACATGAATCTCAATCTAACCTAAGCTTACAAAGAAATTAAAATTACATAAAAAGAAAACAAAAACCTACACTACAAAGAATGAAAAACTGGACTAAATCCTATCTCTACATGTCGTCCTCATTTATAGTGAAAATCCTGCCTTTTATAGGCAAAAACCCAGAGGGGAGAGGTGTGAGAAGATAGGGGAGCAAACGCTCCCCCGACAGATACTAAACGGCCGCGGAAACGCAGTTTTGGCCGCGTTTTCGCGGCCATGGTGTGGCCAGGTGGCCACACCAGGTTGGGGCAGCTTCCTCGTTTGAAGATTTTTTCTTATCTCCTGCTGATTTTACCGTTTCTGGTTCAGGATTTGACAAAACAGCCTTTGATTATTAGCTTCAACCGCTTGATTTGGATAATTCATTTCAACCGATTTTCAACCTCTCTGATTTGTTAAGATCTGCCCTGATTCCCTCATTTCGAATTTATTCTGATTTAATTCAGAATTTGATGGGCTTTGGGCTCATTTTTCTTCACTCTCCTTTAAGAATGGGCTTACAAATAAATTAAACAATAATTAGGAACAAGCAGAGTTTATTTATAATAAGTATGAGAATATGATAATAAATGTGCAATCTTAGCGAACGATCACACCCTCATACCTATCTTTTGCTCGTCCTCGAGCAAAACAACTAAACTATACTAAAAATTATTAGACCACTTTCGCAGGTCACGCGATTGCACTGAGCATGTGCAACAAGCCGTTAAACCTCTAGGTTTCCCCTAGAGGACGAGTTTTGTCTCGTGAGGGTTTTCAGCGGGTTATACCCACAAAATCCATAAAGAAAGAGAAACAAAGAGTTAGTATTTTCTAAAAGCATTTTTAAAGAGAAAAATATTTGAAATATAATTGTAAGATTTAAGTAATCTATAAGTTATAGGAAAACTGAATTTTTCATTCCTAAACTTAGTCTCTATTCAAAAATTTGTTATCAATTAAAGTAAGGAGTCAAATTGTACTTCTCATCTAGTCTATTACTTTACCCTCAGTCATATGCACCATCGTGACTGTGAATTTTGACTAAGGGTTCTTTAACATTAACTCCTATGCCTTATTTATATTTATTTTTGGTGTATTTATTCCTCAATTCCATTAGACTTTCTAATCTGCCCATGTAACGAGCCTTTAGTCAGTGACACCCAAACCGGACAGTTTTAGGGCACAAGGTGAGAAAACACCCCTAAGGACTTAAAAACTCGAGCAGATAAGGCCACAAAATCAAGGTTTTTATTTATAAAATGTACCCCTTTTAGGCGTGAATATTTATGCTTCATGAGTTATAGATACCGAGCTTAATCAGAGGATTTATATATATATATTTAAACTTATCTAATTATCTTTTGCATAAATACCAAGGCTTGCTTAGGCCAAAGCACCTAGCTAATCAATAATTAGATTTGTTCAT
The DNA here is from genome assembly GCA_038442645.1 of Agave tequilana. NCBI lineage: Eukaryota > Viridiplantae > Streptophyta > Magnoliopsida > Asparagales > Asparagaceae > Agave > Agave tequilana. The sequence goes on from JAVJIF010007817.1 coordinate 83,196, forward strand.
CTTTCATAGATATATTTTTTTCTTTTTTTTAATAAGGCATAAGAATCTTTATTTTTGAACCCTATATGAAGTGTGCATATTTCATTAAGGTAAAGATCAAGACTAAATTACTTTGACAAATTATCTTCCTAACCCTAAAAATTAAACAATTAATCTTATTTTGACCAAGTTTAAGAAATCCTAATTTTGATTTTCCTATTCCTTAAAATTGACTAATTTCTTACAAAAAATATGTCAAAATATTGTTTCTATTTTCAAAAAGTTTTTTAAAAGTCAAATTTTTTTTTTAATACAAAGAAAAACCTAGGTTATATTAGAACCCTCCCCCACACCTATCTCATGCATTATCCTCAATGTATGAATTAATGCATAGATGCATGAAAAAGAAGATAGGGAAGGAAAATACTCCCTTAAGGTGGTGGTTCCGGTGGTGGTCTGATTGGTCCACGAAATGCGGCCCAATCGACTTTGTAAGGAGTTCGGAGGAACCCACCAAAAATCTTTCTAATATAACCCATTAAAATGATGTATCCATGAAGGATTTTTATTAAAAATTTAACCCCATCTAATTTTCAAATTCCATAATTAATTTCGGAATCAAATTTGTCAACCCCCTTGTCCCAAAATGGAGTGTGAAAAGATAGAATGATTGACTTGGTCTTAGGAAGTACGGGAACTAATACTGACTCAGGAAAGTGACTTAAGTCAAGTAAAGGTTCAACAATCGAGATTGGCTCAGGAAGTGGGTCCAAATCAAGAAGTTGAAACTCAAGTCTACATGATTTTCCCACAATGGAAAGTGACTTAATATTGGTGATTCAAGTTCAAGAATGACCGGTGTGGGAATCAAAACTGCTCTAAAATATTACTCAAATCGGGTAACAAAATAGGAGTCAATATTGATTCGGGAATTTGTACTGGATCACAAATTGGAGAATCTAGGTCACATTTCTCATTGAGTTCAATTTTATAAAAATGAGAACTTGCCAATTTGTCAATGGGACTTTCAAAAGTATGAAATTGGTCAAGTTCAATAAAATGATCATCAAAGATGGGCGATTCAATTTCATTATGAATTGGCACAGGATCCAATGTTGACTCGGGAAAAAGATTGAAATCAGGTGAAAACACAGGAGTCATAATTGAATCAGGAAGTAGAATTGAATCACTAAGTTAAGGTTCATGATCATATTCATTCTCAAGTTCAATTTCAGGAAAAGGATAACTTGTCAAACTGCCAATGTCATTTTCAAAATTTAGAGTTTGGGCAAGTTCAAATGATTGTTCTGAAATGGAACCTTGTTTTCCAAAACAACATGACTCTTCGGCTCGAACAGAATGGTTAGCGATATCAGAACTGGTCAAACGGTGAGAACGTAGAGTTTGGACCATCATTTCTATGTCATGATTACGAGCGTTTTGAGCCTGAGTCATGGCTTCGAGCATCTTTTCATAGTTGATTGGTTCATCGTTTTGTTGAAAAGATGAAGTGTTGTCTTAGAATTGGTGGTGAAATTGTGAGTCCATCAGATTTTGTGATTTTTATTTGGACTCACGCATACTCATTTCCAAAATTGATGGTTTTCTATTTTGGACTGGTGGAACTGAGTATGAATCTTGAAAATATTGTGGACAAGGTGAATAAGAAGGACAAGTTAGTTGAAAATTGGACTCGGGGGAGGTGAATCCCCATTGACTCTGTAAAGAGTTGAAATTATTCTGGAAATTATGGTTATAAGATTGGGGGCATGGGTTATATTGATTCGGATAAGACCAATCCGGCACACTAGGTTGGTTAAAGTTATGACATGCCGGGTTGGTAATATCCGAAAAAGAGGTTGGGTGTAATATGGATTACCATTAAAATTAGAAAAATTATTGTTATAAGCCATATCACACAATAAAACACAAAAAAAAAAAAAAAACAAATAAATAAGCAAACAAAAAAGAAAAAATTCTAACCTAAGTTAAGGTAGACCTTGACCTAGACGACTCCTAACTGGTTAGACTGTCCATAGGAGGTATAATGCAGACTTTGACCACAAGCTAATCAACTAGGTCAGGGCAAGATTGGTGGAGGTTATCCGTCAAAAACGTTCCTTAATTAAGTAACCACCAACCTTTGGGCTTTCGGCCCTTAATCCCCTTCCTAGACACTGATTTGGTAGGAGTCAAATTCTAACACCTTTCCCCCTTAGGATAATCTCCTAATTGAGTCCGTGATGTCCCCAGGCCAACGTCTACTCATTTTTAGTTAGGCTTGGGTTAGTGAGTGAGGATATTGTTTGTGGGCTAAGGGAGGGTAATGACTTCCCCACCTTATCTTGTTTATAGGACAAGCCTTAAATCAATTTAGTGCAGTGTACAAGTATATAGAAAAAAGTAACATTCAAGCAATCATACAAGAATGAACCTTATACTAAATGCTATACACACATACCTTGGCTCCAGCACTCTTCAACAGTAAATAGAAAATGAAATGAAATAGACACGTGCTTAAATGCAAAGTCTAAATCCTTTTTAGCATTTATAATTAACTTTTTACTGTTGTGTTAAAAATGTATATACAGTGAGTCAAACAAGGAGATAAATGCTACAGAAATTCAGATTTTCAATTCAGCCAACCTGCAAAAATACAGGTTAATAGTTCACTCAGTTTTGCCACTGGAATGTAGCAAATCTGAGGGCTTCTTGGCTCTACTTTCTTGAGCAGAGTCCAAGGCCACTTATGTGTTCACTGCAGCAAGAATTCCTTATTATTAAATCTGTACAAAAAACAAAGAAGAAAGTTAACCAAAAATGTAAACTTTTAAAGAGAGTAACTTACCGTCCTTCCCCGGCAACGGCGCCAAAATTTTGATTGAGTTGGAACCTGCACAAAAATACAGTATTTCAGAACTAAGAATGAAGAGTGCAAGTTACTCAATTCTACCGCAATAGCAAGTGGCTATGCGGGTCGTGATCCACAAGGAGGGACTAGCGATGGAAGCTTTTTTAGTAAGTTTTCTTTTAAGATACAAAGGATGGTTAAAATTCTTCTTTTAGTTCTTGTAAAGAAAAAGAGAAAAATTAGGAAATTAGGTTAAAGTGAGTTAGGAAGAAGATGGTAGATTAAGAAGATGGAAAAATTAGAAATGATATGTACAAAGAAATGAAAAAGGAGTGATAAAAGAAGTGAGTGTTGTTGGTGTTGGTGATCTAAACTAAAGAAATAAAAGAAAAGAAAGAAAAGATTAAAGAAATACTTACCTCTTTTGGTTGATGACTTACCTAGAACCCTTGCATGTTCTACCTTGCTTTGGAGGCATTCAACGCATAAGCCATAAGATCGAGCTCAGTCCCCATTCGCATTACATCATCAAGACGAACAAGAATGAATGATACGGAGTCTTGAGGAGGAGAAAATCATCATGAAATATCGTTGGCACTCACACAAGCATTGGTATACTGATGCTACTAGATTCACTTGAATGCTCATCATAACCAAAAGAGAAAAAGTAGAAAGAAGAAGAAGGAAAAAGTAAAGACGAACATAAAAAAAAAGTTACCTTTTATTGCTTGCAGAAATGATGGAAGAAATGAGGAGGTACATCGGTGTCACTCTCAACATAAGCCTCTCTCTCTTACTTACATGAATCTCAATCTAACCTAAGCTTACAAAGAAATTAAAATTACATAAAAAGAAAACAAAAACCTACACTACAAAGAATGAAAAACTGGACTAAATCATCTCTGCATGTCGTCCTCATTTACAGTGAAAATCCTGCCTTTTATAGGCAAAAACCCAGAGGGGAGAGGTGTGAGAAGATAGGGGGAGCAAACGCTCCCCCGACAAATACTAAACGGCCGCGAAAACGCGGTTTGGGCCGTGTTTCCGCGGCCATGGTGTGGCCAGGTGGCCACACCCGGTTTGGGAAGCTTCATCGTTTGAAGATTTTTCTTATCTCATGCTGATTTTCCCGTTTCTGCTTCAGGATTTGACAAAACAGCCTTTGATTATTAGCTTCAACCGCTTGATTTGGGATGATTCATTTCAACCGATTTTCAACCTCTCTGATTTGTCAAGATTTGCCCTGATTCCCTGATTTCGAATTTATTCTGATTTAATTCAGAATTTGATGGGCTTTTGGGCTCATTTTTCTTCACTCTCCTTTAGGAATGGGCCTACAAATAAATTAAACAATAATTAGGAACAAGCAGAGTTTATTTTATAATAAGTATGAGAATATGGTAATAAATGTGCAATCTTAGCGACCGATCATATGTCTAACATAATAGTTTTTAGTTTGCATAAATAGTTTTAATTTCGCATTAATTCATCATTAGATTAGCTAGTCACCTATTCACCCCCCTCTAGGTGATTTCAATTGGTATCAGAGCTTGGTGCTCTTGATTTGGGTCAACAACCTAGAGTTAAAGATCCTCATTTATAGCCAATCACAATATTTGTACACACACACACACACACACACACACACACATGGATTTCATGTCACCTCTCATGTTTGACATTCTTAACATCCAAACTTGGAAAGTTAAGATGTCTATGTACCTCAAAGCCCTAGGCATTCATGTTTATTTTGCCACTATTAAATATTCTTATTGTTTAAATCGCAAAAATCTAGAGGCTAATGTAAAAGCCATCCATACTTTAAAGTCAACCCTAAATGATGATATTTATCTAGGGTTTCTAACTTTATTCGGCTTTTGTAGTATGGAAACACTATAATCTCTCTTAGCAAACAAGAACAATACTATGCGGGGAGTAACTCGGATGATGGAAGTGATGCTTCCAACTTGTGCTACTGTTTTCCATTATATTCGCAAAGGGGAAAACTTACAAAAAAAAGGATTTGAGGAGCTAAATTATAAGTATTCTTAAAAAGATTACAAGTAGATCTCCTCAGAGATTCTGGAGAAGTGTGCCGATAGGAGTCTGGTCAGCGCGCGACCACTTTGTCCCTTTGACGATGCAAGCGATGAGATTCCCTTCTCGCCTGGTTCGGGGAATTAGAGAATAGAAGGTTGGTAGAACCCTCTTACTGCTTCTCAAAATCGCCTTCAATTAGGAATTCCTTCTCGCCTGGTTCCGGAGATTCCTTGAGAGGAAGGACGATGTTAGGGTATCAACACCCTGATTAGAGAAAGCAATTCTCTAAAAGATCTCTGAATTCGAGAACGCACGGTGCGTTGTGAAGAAGCCTCTGCTTGTGGAGTCCTCTCTCTTGCGTATGTCTCAGAAAATCGGCCTCTGGAACTGGTCTCCTCTCCCTGTCTTTGTACCCCTGGCAGGCTATTTATAAGGAGAGCAAGGGTATAATCGTCCCTTGAAAATATGGAAACAGATTGAATCAAATCTGTTTAAATCTGGAAAGTAGCCTTGCTGCGAGGCTAGGATCGGCTTCTGCGAAGCTAGAATTGGCAGGTCGGTTGACCTTCTTGATCCTTTCCATATCGTTGGAGGATTTCCCCTGATCTTCTTACTCGTTTTTAGAAGAGTCAAGAGATTGTGGCAATCAACTGCCAAATTTGATCTCTGATTTGATCTTAATTGGATTTGATCTGATTGGATCCGATCTCATCCGGAGATTTGATTGGTCAAAGGTTGACCATAGCAGACAAATAGCGGAGCTGTCCGCATTGAGCTCGTAGCGGAGCTAGAGACAGCTTCTGGCGAAGTCCGAAAGAAACCCTTTGGCGGAGCTGGAAGTCCCCTGTGGCGAAGTTGCGAGTTAGCTTCTTGGCGAGGCTTCGAATGGCTTCGAGGTGAAGTCGAGTGATATTAGCCTCTCAAGCGAGGCTATCCCTTTGGGCTCATGCGATGCTAAGTTCTAGCACCTTAGACCTGCTGAGGTCTGTTTAGAAACAATCCGGGTTCACTGTCTGCTTGCTGGATCAGTGGAGTCCAAGTTGCTTCCTTGTCCCTCGGAGATGGGTGAAAACTGGTCTTCAGCTCGTCTGTCACTTGTCTTTTGTAAATGTCAACAAGTTTAGACATTGTTCAGACCAATAAGAATCTTGTCTTTTTAAGTGTCAACAAGAACCCCTTCAAAGTTTTCGAAAGTTTGCAATGGCTCAGACTTCGAAATACTTTGAACTGCTTTGATCGGTGGAGAATGAACGTCACCATAATGGTTGAGTTCAGCTTCGCTTTAAATCCTGCTTTGGGATGTAGATTCGCCGAAGAATTGCACAGAGGTTCGTGACTCTGAGTAGCTTCGCGTGCGGGTAATTCCGCATCTGGGCTCCTGGAGCGTTTGTCGCTTTCCTGAGGCCAACTGCCGTGGGCCAGTTACGAGGAGGATTACTCCTTTCTTTGTGCTGATCGAGGGAGATATTCTCCGATTTGCACGTTTCCGAGGGAGGATATTCCCTTTCTTCAAGGCGCCATGAGTGCCTTTATGAGGGAGACGTTTCTTCCTTTGCACGGTTCCAAGGGAAACCGTCCCTTTTCTCAAGGCGCAGTAAATGCCTTAAATGCGCTCGTGCTTCCACGCTTGAGGCGGCAGCGCTCGGGCCATGGGGCCTATAAATAGGACACTTGAGGTCCTCTGAAGAGAAGTGATCTGCTCTTCTTCTCTTCTCTTGGTTAAAAGAGATACTCAGATCTCTGAATTAGTGGGAATGCCCACTCTGGTTATTACCCGCCAAGGACTGGTAAGTCTTGATCATTCAACGACTTCACCGATTTTAGGGAATTCATCTCCCTTAATTCAGCTTTAATAGCTGCTTCAGGGACTAGTTTCCCTTACTCTTCATCTTGCAATTGACTGGTCTGCAGAGAAGGATTTTGACATAGCTTCCCCAACGAAGCTATCATTTTGACTTGATCACAGAAAAATCATTGCATGTTAAGTCCGCTGCACAGGCAGGACTTGGGACTTGGTATCTTCAAGGTTGAGCCAGTCTTGCCATATAGGTAGGCTAAGACTGTGTCCCATAGGATCAGTCTGGCTTAGCCATGTTGGCGAGACTAGGACTTGGCGTTTGCTGAGCTAGCCCATCACTGCTGTGCGAGCGAGGCTTATCCTCTGCTTCAATCGAAATCAGATTGCTTTGCCCCAGAGAATTCGGCTTTAGCGCTTTTGCAGTGTCTTCTGTGTTTAACTGCTAACTTGCTCCAATTTTGCATTGCAGTGAGCTATGTTCGCCGATCTTGTGTCTTGATGAAAGAGACCGAAAAGTTGCCTTATGCTTCCCCAGTTGAAGCTTTACTTTTAAGCAGGAGGAATAACTTAGGGCAGCTGATGTGTGTCCCAGAGGCTATTGGCAGCCTTTTATCCGAGATGATTCGTTCTGAGGTGAGGCTGGTAGCAGCTTATCCGAGATGATCCACTTCGGGAAGGCGGATGTCACACCTGTGAGATCACTGACATCACTGCCAATTCCCATTATAGGTGATCTATCGTGTTGGCGGTGATAAGTTCATTGCCAATTTTCATCAAAGATGATCCAGCTTCCTGGTGGCAAAATCTGCCATTATGTGAAAAATTATGGCCCCGTCCTTGTGGCACAACTGGTTACGGCCTTGTGCAGGAGGAAGGCCTTTCGTGTCCAGTTGGTCTGGCTTGAAAGTAGATAAAACCACTTGTATGCCTTTTGCGCAAATGATCTTGCTGAGCAACTGAATCTGTTGTATGAAATATAACTTTGATGTAATATCAATGTACCTTTCCTCTTAAATCAATGAAAGTTCATTTTCTGCTCATCTGATTTTTGCCTGTCTTCATTGAGAATTTGGTCATAGCGGGGCTAAACTTTGTGCAGAGTTAAGGACAGGGTCATTTTTTGAATGAGCTTCGCGCGAAACTGGCATGTCGGCGAACTGTGCCTTTAGTGGGCTAAGGCAATCTTTTTGATGAAGTTCTGGATGAACTTGTGCGAAGTCCGCACTTTGACTCATTGGCGAGGTTAAGCCTTAGTGGCTGAAGCAGCGCTTCTCGGGAAGGCGCTTTAGGCGGCGTTTCAAATTAATTTGAAACGACAGCCTGTACTCTTTTCGAGGCGTCGTTTCAGGCGCTGATTGGCCTATAAAAGCCCGATCGGGCTGAGAAAGAACAGATCTTTTTTTCTTGAAATTTTTAAAGACCTTTGATTCTTCTTCTTCCTCTTTCCTCTCCATTCAAAAAGTTTGAAAGCTTCCGTAGCTCTTCAATGGCGCCCAAAAGACGAGCGGGGAAAGAAGTGGCAACTTCTGCAATGGAGGGTCCTTCTCCTCCTCCGGTCATCGAGCGACCAGTCGCCGGTAAGGGACTTTCCCTTCTGATCAGAGACTGCGGTCTCTCTTTTAAAGCCGATATTTGGCTATCAGGACGATCGAACATGATCTGTTTTTATTAGGGAATCCGTTTCCCTGAATTTTCCTTATCTTCTTGGACGGGGAACTAAGAACTGAACAGTTCTTGTCTAAGCTTCCGTACGAAGCTATTGCTTGGGCTGTCTTCGTCCTGTTGAGGAACAGGATACAGGTCTGTCCCTTCGATCATGGCCATCAAGAATGGTTTTTGACCATAATGCCCTTTTGATGACGTCAGCCCTTAGGGCTAAACCACTTTCTGCTTAAGCGAAGTTAATACTTGGGCATTTTCTGCAAGATGCAGACTCGTCCGCGAGATTAAGCTTTGTTAAAGCTATCGCCTTACTGGCTTTGCTCACTGGGCGAGACTATGCCTTGGTAAAATTTATGTCTTCATGTTCGCTTGGCTGGTGAACTAATCATAGTTCGTTTTGTTCTGCAGTGCACTACATTCCCGGTCCCTTGAACAATTTGTTTGGGATGACCAGCAGAGTTGATGGTAATATCAGCTTGCAATTTCAAGGGCAAGCTTCTCTGTTTAGTGAGCAGAGCTCTGTCGCTTATTCACGGCGGTGACCAGCACACCACGAGGAGTATTCTGACTACGGCTCCCCTTGAAGATGTCGACCGTCGAACTTATAGGAAGACCGATTTCATGTTCGGGGATGCCGCACCAGATCTTGATCACCAACTACAGGCCGGAGAAGGGCCATGGATCTTCCAATTGGGTGATGAGAAGTTCTACCTTCCGTCCACCAAGCGACATTTTTCTTTGTCTTCCTTCCAGTGTGTGACGCAGGTTCGGAAGATGGCATGGGATGTGAGCCGAAATACCGACTCTGTCCACATGGGGAGATTGATGCTTCAATCTCCTGGTTATGCAAGAGCGGGGCCTCCTCATTGCATAATGGGTCTACATCCTGGGAATGTGTCACGAGAGATCCCAGTGGGAGAAAATCCTGCAGTGGCGCTGACCTTTGGCAACCAATTTTGCAAGGTCAATGAGAACTACCCAGCTACTGACTTCAGGACTCCAGGTTGGATTCACCCTCCGAAGGCATGGTGGAGGGATTTAACTGTATACATTCTCGCTCATTTCGAGGAGGATTTGGAGAGGCTGAACCTCTATGAGGCCGTCAGGGCGACCTGCTACGGCATTGAGATGAATGTGGCGTGCTTCTACGCCATCTTTGAATTGTATTGCCCAGCTTCAGGGACCTTCTTCACTCCTGTCGGTGAGTTGGGTATGGCCTTGCATGAGATGTTGGAAGTCTCTGCTCTGCCTTTTGGGTCTCTCCCATATGAAGAATACTTTCCGTGCGAGGCAGAATTGGCTCTTCTGGAGAAGCAGGACCCCGCCTTGTTCGAGACCTACAGGGAGTTAATGTGCCACTTGTACATTTGCTCCAGTATGCATGGGGGCAATAAGGGAACCTCCTGTAGCTTGAAAAGCTGGGGAGACTATTTGTTCCCAGATATGGAGAATACTCCTGAAGCGGCTCACTATGGAGTTGCTGATGAAGACATCTTTGACCGGATGCAAAAGCACTTCCAAGGGGATCTAGTTGTGAAAGAAGACGATGGTCCCTATGAGAAGGGTGATGTCCTTTGGAGTTTCCATCATCAGGCTCGCAGGCCGATGTCCCGGAAGGCACTTCTGGCTGGTTTCTTAACAGTCTGGCTAAAGAGGTGCGTGGTGTCGTCTTCTTCGGGTGACATCGTTCATCCGAATGTTTTGCTGCCCGCTGTTCGTTTGGTCCATGGTTGCCGTCTGGGTCTTCTCCCGGCCATGGTGTGCTGCATTCAAAGATGCCTCCGTGCATTAACGGAGGCTTTTTGCAGGCCGCCAGCAACGAAGCGTGGAAAGGGAGCCATTTTGCCTTGTGATGGACCCAATACTAGGATAGGTCTGCCCTACACCTATCTGATGGCGTGGTTCGCCCTGCATTGTCCTTCTTTAATTGAAGCTGGAGAGGATCCCCCGCAAGATGTTCGAATGGCGCTCCTCCGCCGATTCGAAGGATGCTCATGGCAGAAGACTTACGTGGCTGAGGCCAGTAAATTAGTACGTCGTTATGACGTCTATAGTCTCTTCCGCTGTTTTCCCCGTATTCGGGGTGCAGCCTATGGGGAAGAGTTCAAAGATGCGGGGGAGGGACAGTCGTCCCTGAGCCGGGGAGTTTTTGAGTGGCTGGTCAGCATCCGGCCTTCACATCTATTATACCGGAGCGGAGATAGCTGCTATTTGGAGCCTTATGTCCCAAGTCGGTTTGCTCGACAGTTTGGATATGACCAACTGTACGTGGGCAACTCAAATCTCAATCTGGCTTTCATGGGGAGCCTTATTGATGGGGCCCGTGCTTGGCGATTCTTCATTGCGGGCTGTACTGGGGCGCGGCTGCGTACGCCGTTGAGGACTCCCAATCTTCTAATGACCCTGTGCTTCTGCCAGTGGTACGCAACTTTCAACTCCACACCCCTTGGGTTCAAGGCTAACAGCTCTGGTGTGAAGTTAATTTCTCAGCGGCTAAAGCAGAAAGTCTCTGAGAGAAGGGAAGGCAGGAGGGTTCGCGTCCCAGGCATGGAGGAATTCGTTGCTATGGATGACAGCGAAGCCTCGGATGCGGAAAGTTCTCGCTTCGAAGCAGAGGCTGGTGCCGGGACTCCTGCAGCTGGTTCCGGCGTGATGGGGACAATTCCCCCAAGACACGTAGAAGAAGTGGAGGAGGAAGGTTCTGATGTCCCTCTAAAGCGCAAACGGACAGGTGGGCCGCGTAGGAAACAGTTGGTGAAGAAACCCTGTCGTCGAGCTCCTACGGTTGTTGTAGAGGGTGAACCTTCTGTAGCGTTTCCTCCGCTTGTCCCTTCAGTAGTTGAACCGTCGGTTGCTGAACCGACTACTGGCGAAGTTGCTCCGAACTTAGGTAAGATCAGCTTCGTCTTTGTAGTGTATCTTTTATGTGTTCCAGATAGCTCATTATTTGCTTTTTGATACAAGAGCTGAGGCGGCTGGAGAGCGAGGGGAACATTATGATCCCCTATTTACTTATGGAACCGAGGCTGGTTCTTTTGTCCACCCGGAGGAGTCCGGAGATGATGCGGCGGACATCGGTCCTTCGGGCGCTGGGACTTCCAAAGGAAGTCCTGTAGCGTCAAGCTCTATTGGATGGTCTACGGGAGACTCGGCGAGCGAAAGCGGGCCTGCCATTCGTGTTGACTCCGCAAAGGACTTTCCGATGGAGCCCATGGAGACTGATGCGGCTACCGAGATGTTTGAGGCGACATCGTCTTTTGGTATTGTTCTGACCTTTTGGCTTCTACTACTGCCTGTTGTGTCTTGCCTAAACACAATTTTGTTGCAGTTGTTTCGCTTCAAGGTGCGTCAACTTCTAGGGAACCGGCTGATCTTCCTGGGGAGTCCAGGGGTGATATGAGCACTTCGACCGCGGCGGATGCTGCTATGTTGGACGCGCTGTATGGTGACCTGCCCTCTTATCGGCCCCAGCCAGCCGAAGGACCAGAGGTTGAAGGGGTGGTAGTCACGAAGGCAACTTCACTCCCAATCATATCAACGAGTGAGGTGCCGACAATTTTGCCAAGCGCAGAGCTGAGAGTGATTACAAGTCCAACTTCTCCAACACTGGTGGTTGAACCCGCTGTTCGGGAGACGGTCACTAGTCCTACCTCCGCGGTGGCTAGTGTACTGATTTCCATGAAGACTCCGCTGAGATCACCAACGGCCTGTCTTACCGCTGTTAGTGTTCCTGTTGCTCCTTCCACGGTAGCATCGACCAGGCTGGTGGACTTTCCTGAGGTTGTCCTTCATCAGGAGTGGCTGAAGTTGAAAATGACTTTATAGGAGACATAGTCGATTGCTTTTATAAAGGCTTAGAGCGATCCATTGAGCTGGTCTTGAAAGGTTCGACTATGTCGTTCTCCACTTTGAAGGTGGTCCTTTCTCGCAATATTGAAAGCATTCGGGACCTTGAAGGATATCACCAGGCCGCTGCCCTAGAACTCCTGGTAGATCAATTCGAGAGGGATGTAGAAGAATGGCGCTGTCTCAATTGCTCGGACCTGGAGTCTTCAATTGATGAGCGGTTTGCGCGTCTTGTCGCTCAACAACATGAGGCCCGTCTTGCTACTCAAGAAGCTGTTGAGGCTATTTCTTCTGACTTGAAATCCTTGGAAACAAGGCAAGCGGAAGTTGAAAATGCCATCGATGCCTCCACCAGTGCTCTTCTTGACGCTGAGGATAGGATTGAAAAGGCCAAGGAGATGATTAGGAAGGGGAACCTTCTCTTGTCCAAGGCTGAACCGGTGCGTCTTGAAGAAGCCGCGCGGCTTGAGCAGCTCAAGGCTCAAAGTGAATAACTCTCGCAGCAGGGATTGTCACAGAGGGCAACTTTGACGGAGGTCGAAGCTCGTTTGGCCCAGGCAATGGATTTCGATGAGGCTGAGCTGAAGTCGCAGGCGCTTGCCCAGGCTGCTGATGACAGGAGGACGAGGCTGGCTTCCCTTGGAGAGCGGATCAGATCCTACAATGTACGACTGTAGGTCGTAATACATATGCTTCCATGTATCCCTCCTTTTTGGAATCAATGAAAACAATCATTTTTTGTTTTGACTCCCTGTTGAATCTTCAAATTGCTCCGCTTTCTGAATTGTCGGTTCCAAATTGTATTGGTGCCATTTGAGAGAATAGTCCTTTGTTGGATTGAATGCTGAGACTTGGCAGTCTGTCAGTTCAGAGGTCGCGATGACATAACTGGTTGAGGAGCCACCAAGCTTTAAAGTTGGTGATACTTGTCTTTTGTAAATGTCAACAAGTATCGAGACCTGTCTTTTGTAAATGTCGACAGGGCTCAAGGTTGAGACTTGTCTTTTGTAAATATCAACAAGCTCAAAATTGAGACTTGGCTGTCTGCTGGTTCAGAGGTCGCAATGACATAACCGATTGAGACGCCACCAAGCTCAAGGTTGGTGATACTTATCTTTTGTAAATGTCAACAAATATCGAGACCTGTCTTTTGTAAATGTCAACAGGGCTCGGGGTTGAGACTTAGCTGTCTGCTGGTTCAGAGGTCGCAATGACATAACCGATTGAGACGCCACCAAGCTCAAGGTTGGTGATACTTATCTTTTGTAAATGTCAATAAGTATCGAGACCTGTCTTTTGTAAATGTCAACAGGGCTCGGGGTTGAGACTTGTCTTTTGTAAATGTCAACAAGCTCAAAATTGAGACTTAGCTGTCTGCTGGTTCAGAGGTCGCAATGACATAACCGATTGAGACGCCACCAAGCTCAAGGTTGGTGATACTTATCTTTTGTAAATGTCAATAAGTATCGAGACCTGTCTTTTGTAAATGTCAACAGGGCTCGGGGTTGAGACTTAGCTGTCTGCTGGTTCAGAGGTCGCAATGACATAACCGATTGAGACGCCACCAAGCTCAAGGTTGGTGATACTTATCTTTTGTAAATGTCAATAAGTATCGAGACCTGTCTTTTGTAAATGTCAACAGGGCTCGGGGTTGAGACTTAGCTGTCTGCTGGTTCAGAGGTCGCAATGACATAACCGATTGAGACGCCACCAAGCTCAAGGTTGGAATGAAATTTGGAAAAGGTCTCATTTTCACGAGGAGAAACGAGGGAATCACTGTCATAGGTTTAATGTTAAGTAACAGCGAAATTTATATGTGGTCTTACCATTCTATGGATGAGAATTGGTAAGTGATTTTGGAGGTCTCGTTTTCACAGGGAGAAACGAGGGAATCACTGTCATAGGTTTATTGTTAACGTAACAACGAAATGTATATGTGGACTTACCATTTTATGGATGAGAATTGGTAAGTGATTTTGGAGATCTCGTTTTCACAGGGAGAAACGAGGGAATCACTGTCATAGGTTTAATGTTAACGTAACAGCAAAATGTATATGTGGACTTACCATTCTATGGATGAGAATTGGTAAGTGATTTTGGAGATCTCGTTTTCACAGGGAGAAACGAGGGAATCACTGTCATAGGTTTAATGTTAACGTAACAGCGAAATGTATATGAGGACTTACCATTCTATGGATGAGAATTGGTAAGTGATTTTGGAGAGGGAATCAAATGGGAACAGATCCCTTAGGATTTTTAGCAAATCCTCAGCTGTCAACGGGTTTGATATGCCTTTATCAACTACCGTTTGAGTCGGGCTAGCCATGATATTCCCCTCAGCATGATGAGTTGTCGAGGACTTATGTTGGGCTTACAGGCCAACATTTTCCTCTATCCTTAATCATTAAGGATGTTGGATCGTCTGGTTAACGTATGTGTAACCCTGACTCTTCTTTAAGACAACCAGTATACGGCCAGGCTCCTACTGGTTTATGGTTGTGTGATCTCGCTTGGAGGAAGAGAAATGCTCTCTTTGTGTGTACCTTGGACATAAAGGTCTTGATCAGAGGTGTAGTGTTAACTTGATCATGAGAAGGATCCTTAATCAAGGATAATACTTCTTTAAGAACTTGCCATTGATCAGCATCATGAGTAGGTCGCCATCTGAAGTCATAAGGCGGTACGCTCCGTTTGAATAGACTGTTTCTATTACGAACGGTCCTTCCCATTTAGGCTGGAATTTGCCTTTGGTCTTATGCGTCATAATCATCGGTCATCTGACGGCTAAAACCAGGTCTCCTTTCTGGAAGACCCTCTGTTTGACCTTCTTATTGAAGGCCTTTGAGATTCGAGCTTGATATAGCTCAATATGTTGCTGGGTTTGAAGCCGCTTCTCATCTAGGGCTTCGAGCTCTTGAAGACGCAGGCGATCATTGTCATCTGATGTGATCTTAGTCATTAGAGCGACTCGTAACGACGGCGTCTGGGTTTCCAATGGGATGACTGCTTCGCACCCATATACCAGAGAAAAAGGCGTATTGCCTGTCGGTGTCCAAACCGTGGTTCGGTAGGCCCAAAGACATTCACCAAGCTTTTCGTCCCAATCTCACTTGTTCGAGGAGACGAACTTCTTGAGTAGCTTGATGATCGTTTTGTTGAATGCTTCCGCCAAGCCATTAGCGGCGGGATTATAGGCAGTTGAAGCCACATTCTGAATTCGGTATTTATCGCAGAATCGATAGAATACTTGGCTTATGAATTGGGGACCGTTGTCGTGGATGATCCGCCTAGGGACACCAAATCGATAGATGACATGGTGTTTGATGAAGTTAACCACATTAGAGGTTTTGACTTCAGCCAATGGTATAGCCTCCGCCCATTTTGAAAAGTAGTCAGTTATTGCAAGGATAAACCGGTGACCTCTTGTCGAAGAGGGGCTAATTGGCCCTACGACGTCGATTCCCCATGCTTCAAATGGCCATGAAGCAACAGTCAGGTGGAGCAGCTCCGAAGGCTGGTGTATGAAGTCCGCATGAATCTGACATGCTTTACACCTTCGTGCATATTGGATGGCATCGGCTATCATAGTTGGCCAATAATATCCAAGCCTATGCAACCTGTCTTTAAGCTTTGGACCTGGTTGATGAGCTCCACAAGTGCCGTCGTGTGCTTCTTGGAGCACTTCCTGTGCCTCTGAATTGGAAAGGCAACGGAGGAGGACATCGTCATATGAACGATGGTAAAGTGTCTTCAAAGTTGGATCGTAGTAGAAGCGGAGAGACCTTCGTCTGACAGATGCCGCTTCTTTAGGATCATCTGGAGGCAGACCGTGCAAAGCATAGTCAATGAGAGGAAAGCGCCAGTCTCTTGGTTCAAGATCCGTGGAGACATTATAGACTTCTCGAGTTCTTAGCATGTGCTTGGAGCATACAAGATGTCGAGTTGTGACTGTGAGGTGATACTCGGTGTCGGCCGGTAAGGCTAGTGTCGTTGCTAATGCAGCAAGGGCGTCTGCCTTGGTATTTTGAGATCGAGACACATGCCCGATATAGAAGCCTTCAAATAGGTTGGCCAATTCAACGGCCGTGTGATAATAAGGCACCAAGTCCTCATGGCGGACTTCATATTCGCCTTTAACCTGATTGATGATCAGTTTTGAATCGCCGTAGGCTTCAAGGTAGCGTACCCCCATTCCATGAGCGAGCTAAAGGCCGATGAGCAGGGCGTTATATTCTGCTACATTGTTGGAGCATGATTCTGTCAAAGAAAATGCTCTGGGAAGAACATGGTTCTGCGGGGAGATAAACACAACCCCCACTCCGGCAATAATCTTGCCTTTAGGGCCCATTCGCGATGCTCCATCAAAGAACATCTGCCACACTTCCTCCTCTGAGGTTACATTGGAGTGAAGACTTCATCTGGAATATCCTCGTGAAGTTTTGAATGTTCCGGAACTGGATGAGCAGCCAAGAAATCTGCAAGGGCCTGGCCTTTAACCGCCTTCTGAGGGGTGAAGATCATGTCGTATTGAGACAAAAGAAGTGCCCACTTAGCCAATCTTGAATTCAATGATCCTGGCTTCGTCATAAGAAGACGCAATGGGTTTACTCTGGAGATGACATGTATGGTCTGGCCGACCAAATAATGCCGTGTCTTCTGAACAGCGAAGACGAGAGCTAAACACTCTTTCTCGATAGGGTTGTAGCGAATTCCGCTCCTATGAGAGTTTTGCTCAGATAATAAATGGCCTGCTCGTGGCCATTGTCGTCCTTTTGAGCGAGGAGGGCACCGAGGGAGTAGTCCAGAGCTTTTACATAAAGTAAGAATGGTTTCCCTGATGTAGGGGCCACCAGGACTGGAGGTTTTGTGAGATACCTCTTGATGTCTTCATAAGCTTCCTGGCAAGCTTGATCCCATACGAAGGAAGCACCCTTTTTCATGAGTCGGGTGAACGGTTGACAGCGGCCTGAGAGATTTGCGATGAATCTTCTAATATAAGCCAGCCTGCCTTGCAAGCCTCTAAGCTCTTTGAGATTCCTCGGTGGATGCATGCTCTGAATGGCTTTGACCTTGTCTGGGTCAAGATGAATTCCTTTTGACGTAACAATGAACCCAAGGAACTTGCCACTTGACACTCCCAAGAAGGATTTTGTCGGATTCATTTTTAGTTAATGAGCCCGCATTATGTCGAACATCGTTCTCAGATCGCGAAGATGGTCGCCCTTATTGCGGCTCTTGACAGCGATGTCGTCGACATAGCATTCCACCTTTTTTCGAAGATGGTCACGGAAGATTGTACTCATTGCCCGCTGATAGGTTGCTCCGGCATTCTCCAGTCCGAAGGGCATTACAGTGTAACAGTATACCCCCAATGGTGTTCGGAACGAAGTATGCTTCTCGTCGTGGGATACATCTTAATCTGGTTGTATCCTGAAAAGCCGTCCATGAAAGACATTCTTTCGAATCCACATTGTTGTCAATCATGACGTCGGTGATGGGCAGTGGAAATTCGTCTTTAGGACAGGCCGTGTTGAGATCATGATAGTCGATACAGATCCGTATTTTCCCGTTCTTTTTGAGGACAGGGACGATATTAGCAACCCAATCTGGATGTTGTTCCTCCCGGATGAAGCCACATGCAATGAGCTTGTGAACTTCGGCTTCAATAGCTTCCATAATGTTCGGGCGAAACTGACGTTGTTGCTGCTTGACTGGCTTGACGTCAGGCTTGATGTTTAGACGGTGCATAGCGACCTGTGGATCAAGTCCGGGCATATCTTCGTAGCTCCATGCGAAGACATCTATATCAATTCTTCCTTTTCTATAAGTGATAGGCTTTCACTTATAAAGATGGGTTTGGGATGATCTTGACTTCCCAGGTTGACCTGCATCACCTTGTCTTCAGTAGGTGGTTCGCGCAGTTTGAATCGCTTTTCCCATTGGAGGTTTAATTGCTGGGCCCATGGCTCCTCATCAATAGCTTCTGTAGGCTCTAATTGACTGCTTGAAGTCATATTGACAGTGAGGTCTTCGAACATTCCTCCTACACTGATATTCGAGTCCCACTCGGAGGATGAGGCTGAATGTGATGGAATTGGTTCATCGTCTTTGGCTTGAACCGTTGCTGACGATGTGAGTGTAACGTATCCCAACCCCCTGCGTGTACTATCATAGTAATTTGCAGGCTTCCCTTTAGGCACGAAGTTCCGCATCAAATCGCGCCTTCCTTTTCCAAATTCAGGCCTT
This sequence comes from Agave tequilana, assembly GCA_038442645.1. NCBI lineage: Eukaryota > Viridiplantae > Streptophyta > Magnoliopsida > Asparagales > Asparagaceae > Agave > Agave tequilana. Next base: position 101,618 of record JAVJIF010007817.1, read on the forward strand.
CTCCATACTTCAAGTCGTACCCCATTTTCTTCATAATATGGCGCACTGGCCGCGCGTAATGAAAGAATTGTGGAGTGTCTAAGTCTGAACTTGAATCTGCGACCGTGGGTCCCCGTGGTTGGGTTCTACCGAAGATTATCGGTAACTGACCTTCTTTGGATGGCGGGATCACTAAAACGGCTCTTTCTGCGGATTCCATGGGCGTACTGGACGCACTTGGCTTATGTAGGGGCATATGCAGAGAGCCATCTGTAATGGATTCAAACAGCCCAATACTCGCAGGATAATCGAAAGAAATATTATCATTAATTACCCATTCACCTTCATCCTCTGAAGGAGTATTACATTGGGGATTATTAAGACATGCTATAATTGGTTCACCAATCAGAATGGCTGGCATGCCTGCTTTGGATTCTGAATCCGCCTCATTGCCACTTTCATCATCGTCCGGCAACGGTTCTTTAGGTGTCCCACCGGCCTCTTGATACAGGAGAGCGTCAGTGAAGTAGTTTTCCACCCCTTTGAATGGTTGCTTCTCAGCAAAGATAGTTCGTACTGTCGCGTCATCTTCAACATATTTGAAGCATTGGTGCAGAGTGGAGGGAACGATCCAGTTGGCGTGGATCCATGGTCGTCCAAGCAACAAGTTGTACGATGTGTCGGCATCAATGACATAGCATGTCACTTCTGACTTCAGGCTCCCGATTCTGCAACGGAGTCAGATTTTCCCAAGTGGGTGACTGCTCCCAGCATTGAAACCGTATATTGTAGTAGTGGTTGCGGACAACCTGTACAGTGGTATGCCGAGGAAGTAAAGAAGCCTTTTGGGGATAATGCTGAGTGCGGACCCCGGATCGACCTGTATTCTTTCGATGCACGTTGAACCGATATATCCGGTGTAGTATAGAGGTCGATCGTGCTTGTTGTCTTTGAGAAGCATATCTTCTGCCGTGAATGTAATAGCGGGCACCTTGGATTGTGTGTGATGACATTCTGGATAAGGAGACTGAACGTCATCGTTAGGGATCTCAGGGATGCATGTCAGAAAGGATTCTGAATTGGCTAGCGCATCCCTGAGTGCTTCTCTTGTTTCTTTTGAGAGGCGAAGGAGCTCGTGTATAGTGATACGAGCTGGGATATTGGCCAGTTGAGCCAATATGTCAAACCGAAAGGGCGTATCAAACCCTTGGCCTGGTGGTTTCTTCAACACGTGGTCGAATCGTACCTCCTTAGACCTCTCTTTTTCCTTGGTTGGGATTGGAGTGGATGCTGGTATTTGTACTGACGTCGTTTGCTGTTGTATCTCGTCAGTAGACTTCTCATACTGCCTTAAGTATGATTTTCCAGATCAGGTACCCGTCTGTTGAGGTAGGTCAGCCTGCGTTGTGCAAGCATGCTTTTCTCCTTCTAAATCACTGAGGGAAGTTGAAGTAAGATTGCCGTCGTCCGGCAGGAGGGAGATGACATTGCAAGATTTGCCCTTTGACTTGGGGCTTTTTGAATCCCACTGCATGTCTTGGGCGAGGTCTGGGTGTATCCAGATGACTTCCCCTGTCTCCAATGTTAAGGGAACAAGACCCTTATTATCTTGAGCTGTAGCTGGAGGATGCTTGACTTCCAACCGTGGCGCAGGGACTGAATAAGTCCCGTCAGGAACTGTGACCTTTGGAGCTTTGCCGAACTCCAGAGTCACCATATTGGCCCTGACTTTCTTCTATTCTGTCTTCAATGTCAGAACCCGGCATCAACCAAGGCTTGAATTCTGTCTTTGAGGACATGGCACTTGTCAGTAGGATGGTGAATCATCCTATGATAGAGGCAGTATTTAGGGTCGTTTGTGCGCCCTATCTCATTGGAACGCCGAGCATCTGACAGTTTCATTTTGTTCTCTTTGTGGAGCAGATGGAATATCGTGACCACCTGATCGTCTTTGAAGGAGTACTGCTTTGGAGGGAACTTAGGCTCCTGATTGTTGAAGCCGCTCTTCTTAGCCTTTGTCTGCACATCTCCGGATAACTCCACAGACATAGTCTCTTTGCCTTTAGTTTGAGAAGATTGCGGTAGGTCGCTACGCCCTTTGTTGTTCATACCCCATTTGCCTCTAGGGGCGGATGGTTCGAACTTTTTAGCCGACTTCTCAGCTATCTCAGCTTGTTCGACCAATTCTTTCCAGGTGTGGGCTTTGACAGCCCCCATGCGAACTTCCACTTAGTCTAGGAAGTTGTGTCTACATGTCTGTAAGAGCATGGGTAATGGAATCCCTGATTATTATTCATTTTTGCATATTTTGCCACATCCATACCATGCATATCATAAATAAAAATGTGATTTTTAATCTTTTTCTCTCTATTTTTGCAGGTCCATATTTTAATGGAGAAGAGGCCCATAATCCCTTTATTATCAAGAATTAAAGGAGAATTAATCAAAGCCCAAAAGAGAGCCCAAGGTTGAGCCCAGGACTTGGAGACATCCACGCGCCAGCTCAGACATTCTAGAAGGTCCACGTGGTTAACAACCTACGAGAAATTCGCAACAGAAATCTCGGCCTCAACGGCCAAGATTCTGCCGCGGAAACGCGGCTCTGGCTGCGGTTCCGCGGCAGTTACAAGGCCGTTGAGCCCGAGATTCTCTCCAGCTGTCTGATTCTGGAGCCTTCTTCTTTGAGGCTATAAATAGACCACCAGGGCCAGCGAAAGAAGAGAGGAGAGAATAGAGAATAGAGCTTGTATTTTGTAGGTTTTTCTCTAGGATTTTTAGTGCTCTAGGTCTTCTTCTTCCTCCTAGAAATTCTGCAAGAGAGAGATAGTGAGAGAGTGAAAGCTTGTGTAAACCAAGGGGTGACAACTTGTGAAGTAAGGATTAATCTAATCTACTTTCTCTTCCTTTGCAATTTCTAGTACTTTACTCGCATTCTTTCATTCAAGCTTTACTTTCCTTGCACTTTTATTCATGAATTGCTTTTCTTTTCTTGTAATGGCTAGTAGCTAACTTCTTCTAACATGACTAGCTAACCACTACTTTGCTAACTTCTAACTCTTGGGTGATTGCTAATTCTTCATCTTGCAATTGTCTTTTTTATCCATGATGAAGATGATGGGTTACTTTCATTCTTGGCAAGCTCTTGTTGTAATTCCATATGATTCATGTGTACCTCATTTAGAGCCTTGTTTTTAGAACAAGTGCCTTGATGGAACATGGAGATGGATCACCAAACATATGCTATTTGTTGTACAACTTCTTTACTTCAATGCTAACTTGTTGTAATGCCTTGAATGACTAATGAATGTTGTGTCTTCTTCCTTAGCATCCCTTGAGTGTCACTCCTCAAGTCCACCATTGAAAGTCTATCTTGAGAGCCGATGAACTCAATGAGGCTACAAGACAAGTCCAAGAAGATCACCCATCCATCGAGTGGGAAATGAATTTGACCAACACGCAAGACATATATTTGCCGATGAATCAACATGAGGCAAGCATCACCATAACGGAGTCTAGTAAGTTAGCAATTTAGAAAGGTAGCTAGTCATGGTTTTCTCCTTCTTAAAGTCTTTTACAAAGTTCTCTTTCTTTTAGTTTTCTTTCCAAAGCAAATCTCCTTTTCGATTTCTTTTCATTTTCTTTCCATCATGCACAAATCCACAAATTCTTTTACTTCTTTTTCCAATTCATTTTGATTCTTTTAAAAACAAAGAAGAACCTTCGTTTTCCATCTTCAATACCAAACCGTAACGCTTCCATCGCAAGCTCTCCCTGAGAATCGACTCGTATAGCCTATGCTATTACGGTGATTTGGAAAGAGTACATCAATCATTATAAATACATTTCGGAGTAAGTAAGCACTACAAGGTTGTCTCTAAACCTTCTCTCTTTTGTTGAATATCTGTGCATTTATACTCACACTATTCTTTCCCTATCAATCCCTGCTGGGCACATCAAGGATAAATTTCTGAATCGTTCAATGTAATCACGGACAGATTCGCCTTCCTCTGCACAGTGGAGAGGAGCTTGTCCATGGTCAATTCGGTATCATCCTCATAGAAACGAGAGAGGAACCGGGTTTCCAGGTCGATCCAGGAATTGATAGAGCCCGGAGGGAGACTTCGGAACCAGTCAAATGCCACCCCCTTAAGGTGCCAATGAACAGCCTAGCCATGATGGCGTCATTGCTTATAACATTATCAGTCTGAGACCAGAAATAGTAAATGTGCTGATTTGGCGAGCTCTTTCCGTCATTGGTATGCAACGTTGGTGGTTTGAACTTCGGTGGATATGGCACCGAATCCCACTCCAGCGGATAAGGACGGACTGCCCCTACCTTCTTTAATTCATCCCTCAGAGCTAGGGATGCGATTTGAGCTTGGAGGCCCTTAAGGACTTCGGCGTCTAGGGAAGAACCCTTCTTGGATTTCTCTGGCTTTGGTTGCTCATTGCTGAAGTGTTCCTCCTCATCGTGATTGCTCCCGGCATCTTTGTCATTCCGATTGCTGAGGAGTCGAGCAAGCATCTGTTGAATATTGTCCAAGGCTTCTAGTTGGGTTTTGAAAGTTTGCTCCTGCGCTTCGAGGCGCCGACGAAGGTCGTCGTTAACGTTATCAGCCATATTGACTGATGCTCTGTCTGTTCGCACCGAGCTAACTGTCGCCGAAGAGGCGTACCCACTATCTTCATCTTCTTCGTCCGATGATTGGAGTGATCTCCTGGGCTCTGGCAAGGCTAGGGCCGTCGAGGAAGAAGGCTGCTCGTAACTGTAGGGTATCGCCACCCTAGATCTGGTGTTTCGGAAACACCCTCTTCATGCACCAAGACTTCGCCTAAGCCTGGGCTATAATACGGATCTGGGGAGCTGTAGGGGGTGTCGTCAGCTGTTTGTCTTCTCCTGCGCAGCTCTCGTCCCCTCCGGTCATGTTGACGGATGCAGAGGGTAGATCTCGCGAGACGCTCCTTTTGCGGTGTTTCCTCGGGGCCTGTACCGATAGTCGATTAAAAACTGACCGTCGTCTTGGAGGAGTGGCGGAGATTGGTCCCAGCCGGCAATGGACCGAGTGGAGTGTCACTAGCTGACATCCCACTTGTTGACAACAGAGGGAAGAGGTTTGTCTATCCGTCAACAATTTCCTCAAATCAGACCCGGTTGGGTCTCTGCAATCGAGCGCAAAGGCTCTTTTGGATCGCACATAGGACGATGTCCTGCTTCTTTTATCCCTGCAGATGGGATTAGCACTGAATAGTGCTTTGGTTCTAGCTTCGCCACAAAGCGCAGGCTTAGCGCTTGACGAACTGGAGAGCGGAGCACGCTGCGGTGCTTTACCCGCTATGCTGCTGCGAAGGCAATTAGCCTTAGATGGTACTTTGGCTTCAGCTTCGCGGTCACGGACCCTGCGCGTACGCTGTGGTACAGTAGCTTTGCTCATGAGAACGAGGCCGGCGCGAGGCATTGCTGCTCTTAAATTGGACGACGGTATGATTGCCATCGTAACTTTATGATTGGAGCAGACAGGCATCCTGCCTTTTTCTTCGCGAGAGAGGCGCGGTTTAGGCGTAGCTACGCCTGGATCTTCGGTTGGAGACTTCTGTTTAGGCTTCCATACCCGCCTTGGCAGAGGAGACTTAGGTTCGCAAGGAACCTGATTAGCCACACGCGAGGCTGAGGGGTGTTGGCAGAATTCTGCTTCTGGTTCCTGCTTCGAAATCTTGGTCATGGAGACCTTTCTATGCTTCCGTGCTCGAAGCATTAGACCACCCCCAGAGAGGACTTCTTCAAATCTTCCTTGATCGAACTGGACCACCAAGTTCTCACAAGTAAAGGAATCAGGCTGCGGACGTGCTTCCTTGTTGCACTAAATAACCGCAGTAGGTTCGCAGAGAACCTTTTCTGTCTCCGCAGAGACATTCCTTGAAGATTTAGCCAGAAAGGCTCTGGCTGCACCGGCTTTTCTGAATTCAGAGTTAGACCCGAAGGTCTGTTCGTCGCATTGCGACACTTAATTCTCAGCAGTGGAGAATTTCTTCCCCAGCGGAGTCGCCATCTTGTTTTCCATTATATTCGCAAAGGGGAAAACTTACAAAAAAAAGGGTTTGAGGATCTAAATTACAAGTATTCTAAAAAAGATTACAAGTAGATCTCCTCAGAGATTCTGGAGAAGTGTGCCGATAGGAGTCTGGTCAGCGCGCGACCACTTTGTCCCTTTGACGATGCGAGCGATGAGATTCCCTTCTCGCCTGGTTCGGGGAATCAGAGAATAGAAGGTTGGTAGAACCCTCTTGCTGCTTCTCAAAATCGCCTTCAATTAGGAATTCCTTCTCGCCTGGTTCCGGAGATTCCTTGAGAGGAAGGACGATGTTAGGGTATCAACACCCTGATTAGAGAAAGCAATTCTCTAAAAGATCTCTGAATTCGAGAACGCACGGTGCGTTGTGAAGAAGCCTCTGCTTGTGGAGTCCTCTCTCTTGCGTATGTCTCAGAAAATCGGCCTCTGGAACCGGTCTCCTCTTCCTGTCTTTGTACCCCTGGCGGGCTATTTATAAGGAGAGCAAGGGTATAATCGTTCCTTGAAAATATGGAAACATATTGAATCAAATCTGTTTAAATCTGAAAATTAGCCTTGCTGCGAGGCTAGGATCGGCTTCTGCGAAGCTAGAATTGGCAGGTCGGTTGACCTTCTTGATCCTTTCCATATCGTTGGAGGATTTTCCCTGATCTTCTTACTCGTTTTTAGAAGAGTCAAGAGATTGTGGCAATCAACTGCCAAATTTGATCTTTGATTTGATCTTAATTGGATTTGATCTGATTGGATCCGATCTCATCCGGAGATTTGATTGGTTAAAGGTTGACCATAGCAGACAAATAGCGGAGCTGTCCGCATTGAGCTCGTAGCGGAGCTAGAGACAGCTTCTGGCGCAGTCCGAAAGAAACCCTTTGGCGGAGCTGGAAGTCCCCTGTGGCGAAGTTGCGAGTTAGCTTCTTGGCGAGGCTTCGAATGGCTTCGAGGCGAAGTCGAGTGATATTAGTCTCTCAAGCGAGGCTATCCCTTTGGGCTCATGCGATGCTAAGTGCTAGCACCTTAGACCTGCTGAGGTCTGTTTAGAAACAATCCGGGTTCACTGTCTGCTTGCTGGATCAGTGGAGTCCAAGTTGCTTCCTTGTCCCTCGGAGATGGGTGAAAACTGGTCTTCAGCTCGTCTGTCACTTGTCTTTTGTAAATGTCAACAAGTTTAGACATTGTTCGGACCAATAAGAATCTTATCTTTTTTAAGTGTCAACAGCTACATGGTCCAAGGGGATAACCCCCTTGAGGTAATCCGAATCCGAGCTTGATGAGGATGTTGACATGTCTTATGTTGCGCTTGAATCTTTTTGTCAACAACTTCTTGAAAAATATAATTTGCTTAAAAAGGATAATAATAAATTGAAAAAGAACAACACTTTCTTGTTAAAAGAAAATGATTCTCTTAAAAATAAATTTGCATGTATTTCAAAAGAAAATGATATGTTGAAAAATGATAATATTTTCTTGACTTCTAAATTGAATGATCTTTGTGAAGGAAATACTTCTTTGAAAAATAAAATTATTTTGGTGAAAAAAGAAAAGGAAATTGCTTTGAATGAAAACAACTCTTTAAAAAGAAAAATTATTTCAAAAGAAAAGAAAAATGTTTCTAAAAAGAACAAGATTGTTGATTCTCATTCTCACCATGCTTTTCATGCTACCATTGATAAAAATGAGATTAATTTTTTAAAAATAGAATAGATTATTTGAGCTCAACTTTGAGCAATTGTGCATTTAATCACAATAAATTAGAAACCTTGTTTCAAAAGAAACAAGCTCCACATGTACATGCACATCACTCACGGCACACATATGCACACTTTACACATCATGATCATACTCATTCTCATGTACATACTAGAGTGTACAAATGTACACATTGCGGCCGCAAAGGCCATTTAGTAAAGTTTTGTTATGATAAAGTAAATTCTATGAATTTTGCTAATAAAAATGTTTGGGTTCCAAACAATGCTAACCCCCATGGACTCAAAAGAAAATGGGTACCAAAATCCCCACCTTTTGTGTTTGGTGTAGGTGTGGGCTCTTACACGATGTGAGAGGATTGGTGCCTTAGTGGTGGATGCATGGGCTAGATGGACATACAAATTAATGCATCACTATCAAGAAAGTTTGGTGGGAGGACCACCATGTTTTAGAGACTTAGAGCTTAGTGCATATGGTTTGGTAACTATCTCTAAACTCCATTTAGTTTACATGCTTTTATATTTGATGATTTTTAGTATATTTTAGTTTTTGTTAAAATGATCATGTTTTGTATTTCATGAGGTGAATACTTGTTTAGATATACTTTTTGTCAAAACTTGTGTAAATACTTGTACAAGTAGTTAGCAACATTTGATTCCCATATGTTTGCACTTAAATGCTCATTTGTACTCATTACATGCACATGTATAATTTAGTTTTAATTATTCCCTCATTTACACTTGTTTTGCCTATTTTTGTGCATGTTTTGCTTCATGTATATGTAATTTTTGTTCAAAACTAATAAATATACATGTATACCCTTGAGTCACTTACCTTCATGCAAATACTATTATGGACTCTTTTATGTTTGGTATATATATGCATATTTCTAGTTTTGATAAAATCTTACATATACCTAGAAGTTCATTTTAAATGAAAAATACATTTTTATGCTTTTGATAAAAGATATTCATGTTTGTTTTGAGCCTCATTGACTATTTTTCATGATTATGCTAACTACATAACCTTTGTACACTCATATTATTTTTATTTACTCATGATTTTGTATCATGAGCATATTTTTGAGCTTTATAGATTTCGTGTCAACTTTGTGTATTTAGTATAATTCATAAGATATATATATATATAATATATATATATATATATATATATATAATATATATATATATATATATGTTTTATTTTTTATGTTTGAAGGATCTTTAACTAGTTTTTCAAAATTACTTTTAACTAATTATTTATTCTTCAATTGGTAGAGTTTTCAAATTTTGCAAAATATTTTCAAACTCTTATTTTTTAAAACCCCTACCAACCCTTCTTAAACGGCGGATGGATGGGCGACCATGCCTTGTGAGCCTAATTGAAAATCTTTTTATCATGTGCATGATTAGAGTGGTTAGTTATGAGTAATACACATGATCTTTATGATATTTTACTTTTGTATACTCATACATGTTTTCTATATATATGCTTCTAAATTTTAATTATATCAATTTCTATTGGTATTTTCATTTTCATGCGTATATATGATTTAATTGTGCTTGATTTACAATATCCTTACATTTTTATGCTAAGCTTGATTTAAATCTTGATTTAAATTGGTACCTCAATTGGTATCTTTGAGCTTATGCATTATTTTCAATTAGTATTTCAATAAACATCAAAATATACTTTTTAATTGATATCAAAATTTACTATATACTTCAAGTGGTATCAATATGTTTCGATTTCAATTGGTATCAATATGTTTTGATTTCAATTTCAATTGGGTTTCGATTTCAATTGCTATCAATTTCAATTGGTATAAAAATGCTTTACCTTTTATTTTCATTTGGTATCAAAATTGGTATAAAAAATGTTTTACCTTTTATTTGGTATCAAAATTTACCATATATTTCAAATTGGTATCAAAATATAAAATATTTTACTTTCATTGGTATCAAAATGTACAAATGTTTCAATTTCAATTGGTATCAAAAATTTCCAATTTCTATTGGTATAAAAAATATTATAATATCTTAAATTGTGTTTACTTAAAAGTGGTACCTCAAAATTTGATTTGAGAAAATTCAAAATTTGTTTTATAGTGATTTCAAATTTTTTGATTTGAGCTTAACATCTCTTCTATATATATATATATATATATATATATATATATATATATATATATATATATATATATATATATATATAATATATATATATATTATATATATATATATATATATTCATGTAGAGTCTATCTTATAGTGAGGAGCTTGACATCTCTTCTTTATGTGATCTACGTGTGTAGGGGAGCTTAACATCTCCACTTATGCATTGTATACTATGCTTTATGTGAGTTAGAGTTTTGTTATCCCTTTTTCATATAATGCATGTATGCAGGAAAGCTAACTTTACGTCTTCCTGTTCATGAATGTATATCACATGTATATCCTTCTTATTGATTTATTTTTCACCCCTTTGTTGATGATTGACAAAATGGGGGAGAATGATTTGGGTTTATATATGCATGTTTAGAATTTGAGTTTATGCATATATTGAGTTTATGCATGTCCTATGTTTTATGTTTATACAAAAAGAGGGAGAATATTTTTGAAAGTTTAAACAAAAAGGGGGAGAAGGATTTTAGGAGAAGAATTTTGGTTTATGCATGTTTCTCTCACCTTGTTTATGCATATATATTTGTTTAGTTTTATGCACTTCATTGAATATCTATTTGTTTATTGTTATGCATGAGTTAAGGGGGAGCTTCTATGAAGCTTATCTTTAATCCATGAATATATAACTACATGAGTTTTGTCATCATCAAAAAGGGGGAGATTGTTGGCCCAAAGGCCCATCACTCTAGTTTTGATGATGATTAACTCATGTAGTTATAGTACTAATGATCTTTTGTTTAATTAGTCTCAGATATGTGATCACGATCTTAGTAGGTGTTTAACTTCAACAAAGAATTTAAAGTCAAGTTTTGGAGCTAGCACGTGTTGATTCAAGAGCTTGTACATCAAGTACTCAAGAGGAACCTAGTTTATTGGATCAAGGTTTGGACCAAGTCAAGAAGGAGAAGAAGACCTTCAAGAGAAGATTTTCAAGAAGACTTGTGTCATGTTTGTAAGTGTCAAGATTTTATTTTTAGATAAAATGTAAAGAATATATTAGTTGGTGGATTGCTCAAGTTCATATACACTCACACACAAGATTTAGATATATTTTCATAAAAGAGTTTTCGTTTTAGAAAGTATTGGTTTAGTTTTTAAGCTTCAAAAATATACATATGTTTTTATCAAAACTTATTTTAGAGCTTAATGTCAAAAATATAGATATTACATCATATATGTATAGTGGATCATATCCATACACACTAAGCTTTAAAAGTGTTTAGTATATCTTATTTTTTTATTTGGAGAAGTTTTAGAAAAATTGATTTTGGAAAATATAGATTTTTGTTTAAGGCAAAACTTTCATTTTACAAAAATAGTTCAAAATGTTTGTAACACGTTTTGATTTTTACTCAAACATGTTTGTATATCAAAATATATTATTGAACTTATTTTTGTAGATTTTTAGAGAATTTATGGGATTTTATTGAAGGAAAAAGACCGAGTTTTAAATCCCTAAAAACCTATTTCTGGCCTTCTGCCGGTCGACCGCACGGTCGACCGTGCCAGAGGTCGGTCGACCGAGCGGTTGACCGACGTGCACAAACGTGATGGCTTGTTTGGCTGGAGGGCCGATCGACCGCCTGAGAGCTCTGCTATCTGGAAATGGCCCCGGTCGACCGGGCGGATGACCGACAGAGAGCTACTGCTCTCTGTATCCAGGCCACGGTCGACCGGCCGGTCGACCGCTGGCACAACGGTCAGAAATCTGATCGTTGGCCGGTCGACGGGCGGCAGACCAGGCTGCTGAGTTGGCCTCCAACGGCCATATTTTTGAAGCCTATAAAAGGGGCTTCTCTTGGACTGTTTTCTATAAGATTTCAAGAGAGTTTTTGGGATAGTTTTTCCTACCTATTTCAGTGATTTTCTCCACATGTTTTAGAGAAAATATTTTCAAATCAAAAGGAGAGTTTATCAAGAGGTTTTCAAAAGTAATTCTTTGAGTTTTTCACCATCAATTTAATCCTATTTTTCTCACATATACTTGAGATTTTCATTGCTATATCAATCCTATAGGAGAGTTGTTGTGAGAGTGATTTTAGGTGATCAAAGTGTTTAGATCACCAAAGTGTTTCATCCTTGTATTTGAGGAGGCGGACTTGCGGGTTCGCGTTGTTTCGAGTCCTAGTGGTGGGAGCTCGGTGTAGAGGTGCGGCCTCGGCAAGCTAGTGTGCTTGCGGTCTGTAGTTCTTGCGGCAACAAGAGAGGGACTAGTAAGTCCAAGGAGTTCTAGTGTGAACTCGTTGTAAATGTTGCGGCACCGAGTGATCCGGTGGGATCGGTTTATAGTGAAAATCCTTCATAGTATTGAAGGTGGGGACGTAGAGCAAGGGTGCTCGAACCTCGAAACAATTCTCTCGTATTTACGATTGCTCTCTCTATCTCTCACTTGTGTTTATATCTTGCATGCTATTATTGTTCATATTCATTATATGCTTGATATATACTTGTGCTCAAATTGATATATGCTTGGGTTTGTTTGCTTACACTTGTATTCAACCAAGAGAGCCATAGCGACACCTTAACTCTTATCTAGAGGAATCTTGAGGAGATAGTTCAGAGCCCTTCACCAGGAATTCGGCTACACTCTTGTGTTATACTTGGTGTGTCTAGCATAATAGTTTTTAGTTTGCATAAATAGTTTTAATTCTGCATTAATTTATCATTAGATTATCTAGTTACCTATTCACCCCCATCTAGGTGATTTCAGTATTGATTGTGCATGCAACTATGGTCGAGAGACTCAATCACATCTCGGTTAATCAGAAATAGTTAACCACCAAAACCAAATCCGGTTATGGCGTAGACATCATCTTTGCAGGATATGTTCTACCCCATTAGAACATCCCTTTCATCTTGCATTTGGCTTCCCAAATCTGGTAACAACAACAACTTTGAGCTCAATCTTTAATACATCAATACTCTCTCCAAGTTTCATAGTTTAGAGTCAAAGGATGTGCACTTTTTCAGAAAGAAATTTGAGAAAGTATGTCTTATGATAAGAATATCCCAGCTCAAAAATGCTGTTATTAGGTTATGTTTGATTCCTTTTTCCCTTATGGACCTAACCAAGAAATGGCTTTACAGTTTGGCAGTAAATTCTGTCACATTATGGGATGATTTCGTTAAGGTCCTCTTGAATAAATTCTACCCTATCCATAAAACCGCCTTCATTAGGAAGGACATGATGCAGTTCAAACAAGACTCGAGTGAACCTTTTTGGAGGTACTTTAAACATTTCAAAGATCTCCTTACTCAATGCCCTCATCATGGGATAAAGAAATGGTGGCAGTGTCAAATTCTCTATGATGGTTTAGATTACCAAACAAAAACTCTTTTAGAAATCGTATGCCAAAGGGATTCCTTCAAAAGGATGAAAATCAAGGGTGGAAATTATTTGAGGATTTAGCGAAGAAGACCATCCAATGGGAACCCACTCCCGACAAATTTAGGAATAGCAACCCCATCTCTTCAAAAGGAAGTCTCCATTCCATTGAGTCATCAATTGATGCCGAGGCTAGAATGGCTCACCTAATGAGAAGATTGAAAGCTCTAGAAACAAAAGAGCCAACCCCAGTAAATCAAGTCAACCCATCCTATGTCCCAAATCTGGGCTATACCTGCTGTCAAGCACAACTAACTTACTAAGCTTTTGGATGATTTGTGCCTCATAAAGAGTCAGTGGCATATTTTTCATCTTGCTTCATCAAGTCAAAGAGTTGTCCCAATTGTTGAGGTGTTCCTCTCTTATCTTGGTTAGGTGGCCTCCTTGGATCATGTGCTCCCAATAGGTTCACAAGAATGAAACTTTAAGAATTTGAGATTCGCAATTTAGATATGCATAACAAGAATGTTAGATTCTTTAGATCATCAAAGTCATAGTTTAGCTAGCATGAAATAAGAAGGTAGTGTATTAATTTGTTAGCATATTAAGGTGATCACATCTATTTGCCCAGAGGCCCTTCACTCTAGTTTTGATGATGATTAACTCATGTAGTTATAATTTACTAATAAACTTGTGATATTTAGTTTCAGATATTTGATCAAGATTTTAGTAGGTGTTTGGCTTCAACAAAGTAGTTTTGGAGCTAATACATGGTGATTCAAGAGCTCGAGCGTCAAGATGGCATCTCGCACTCTGTTGGAATCAAGCTCGTTAGATCGTGTTTGGATCGAGTCGATTTGGAGAAGAAGTTCTACAAGAAGACCTCGGTTTGCTTAGTTTAGTGTGTTTATATCTTGTGTAAAGATTAGATAGTGTTGATATGCTCAAGTTCACATACTAACACAAGTTTAAATGTCTAATTTTGGTTTTCGGTTTAACCGATATTGGATTTCATGTCAAAAATATAGATATAATATCTTTCATGTATATTGGATTCTATCCATATACAATTTGCTTCAAAGTTTTTCAATATCATGTTTTTTTTATTTACATGAGTTTTGGAGAAAACGGTTTTCCATTTCAAAGTTTGGTTTTGAAAAATACGATTTTCGTCTAAAGACTAAATTTCAATATCACAAAAATGGTTCAAATTGTTTATAATATGTGTTGTATTTTAGTCACACATATTTGTATTTCAAAGATCATAAAAGAACTTATTTTTGTAGAATTTATGTGGGATTTAATTGGTAAATAAAAGACAAGTTAACCTCAGCCAGTTTGCTCGGCGGTCGACCGGACGGTCGACCGGACCAAGAGCCGGCGACCGGCACGGTCGACCGATGTGCACGGGACGTGCACAAAGGCCAGCCACTTCAGCCGGTCGACCGGGCGGTTGATCGACTGAAATCACCCCACTCTCGGGTGGGGGCCGGTCGACCCGGCGGTCGACCGTTGGCTTTGGCCCGGTCGACCGGGCGGTCGACCGCAGGCACAACGGTCAGAAAAATAACCGTTGGCCGGTCGACCGGGCGGTCGACTGGAAGGGCATTTCTGCCCTTTCCTGGCTGCCAACGGGCATAATTTTTAGAGGGTATAAATACCCATCCTCTTGAGCTGTTTTAGCTAAGATTTTAGAAGAGAAATTTTTTCATCTTTACAAGTGTTTTACAGCAAAGTTTTTAAAGAGTTTTGGGCTTAAAGATTTCATCTTTATTGATTTTTAAAGGGTTGAAAAAATCAAAGAAAAATAGAATCTTTGGGAATTGGTTTTTGTTCTTCATTTCTATAGCTATCTAGAAGTTTTCCCAAGAGTTTTTCATTGTGATTTTATTTTCTAAACTCTTTATATTCTCACCCTTGAGCTATCATATCTATTCTATCTATTAGGATCTTGTTTTAGTAAGAAAATTGGTTTGTGGTCTTTGTGATCACCAAGAGTTGTAAACCATCTTTTATTTGAGTTTCCTCTTGTGTAGAGGTGAGTGTGGAGGTTGTGTTGGTATCCCTCTAAGTATAGAGGTGATTGTGGTTGGAGTGTTGGCTTTGAGCCTTATCTCTCTATTGAGAGGTTGATCCTGTTTTGGCTAAGTGCCCATCCCTCTAAGTGTAGAGGTGATAGTTATTGTGCCTTGCCTCTTGGGTAGAGGTTGTATTTGTTGGAGAGAGAGGAGTTGTGTACTCCAAATTGTATTACCCAAATCCTCAGTGGAGGTTCTCTGTGTGGACGATATAGTGAAAATCCTTCTGTGTGAAGGCGGGGACGTAGAGCAGTGGCTCGAACCTCGAAACATATCTTAGTGTTTGTTTGATCCACTATCTCTAACTCTCTCTTATATTGTGCCTTGCATTATTTCATATTGTTCATTCATACTTATATGCTTGGTATTGCTTGTGTGTGCCCATACTTGTGTTCAATCAAGAGAGCTTCAAATAGCACCTCAATTCTTATTTAGAGGATTTAGAAGAGATAGTGCAGAGCCCTTCACCGGAAATTCGGTTACACTCATTGGTTACATTAAGTGTGTTGCAATTTATTTTTAATTCCGCATTATTTGTCATTAGATTAGCCATACACCTATTCACCCCCCTCTAGGTGTACTTACAACATCATCATGCTCCATCAAGACTCTTGTTAAAGAAACAAGACTCTAAATGAGGAACACATGAATCATATGGAGGGAATCACAAAAACCTTCATTAAGATAAAAAATAACACTCATCTTCATTGAGAATTAGAGAGACTTGTTAGGCACAAGACTAGAAATTATAAATATCCAATGAATCATATGAGTTAGCATTATCCAAGAGTTTGTAGTTAGTAGTGTTAGAGGTTAGTTAGCCATGTTAGAAGATTAGTTGTCCATAGAGAAGTAAAACAAAGAAGAAAACATAGTAGATTAAAGTGTAAGAAATTAAAAGCTTGAAAGTAAATAGTAAGAATTAAAGGAGCAAGAAATTAGAGGAGGGAGAACATGAACTTTGCATTTGATTGTCACTCTCAATTACAGAGACTTCACTCTCACCCTCTCTCTCGTTTCTGAAATCTAAAAGGAGAAAAGAATATTATAATAGAAAACCAAAGAAAGACCTAAATAAATCCTAAACCTTCTCCTATCCTCTCCTCCTCTACAACAGATGCCCTAGGGGTCTTTATATAGGCACCAGGAGCTTATCGCTTTCAATCGCAGCAATAGAATCAAATGCTGCATCAACGGCCCAAGTTCTGCCGCAGATCCGCGGCCAAATCCGCATTTCCACGGCAGAGTCTTGGCCTTTATGTCAGCGATCGCTCTGAGAGGCTGTCTCTGCCCAGGTGTACTGTGGGAGCTTCTAAAACCACGAGGATATTCTCTGATTCGTTACAGATGTGGGCTTCTTTGGATTTGGCTCTTTTTAATCTCCTTTAAACCCTTTAATTAACTTGGATTTGAGTCTTCTTCTTCATTAAAGAGCGAATCTGAAATTTAAGAGAAAAACCATTAAAAAGCTTATTTTCATTAATAATATGCGTGAAAATGTGATACAAAATGATACAAAATTGAACACTAATCTGTAACACCCCGCTCCCAGAATACGTACTTAGTTGTGTATTCAGATTTTTCGATCGTATTTTTTGATTTACTTCTTGTATTTGTTTTGTATTATGAATTATTTATATGAATGTTTTGTCTTGGATTTGGATTCGTGGACTCGGAGTCAGCCCTAATCTGAACCGAGGGCCCGATCCTAGACTATTGCTCGATTGGGACATTCCGGTATTCCGATTTGACCGATTTTAGTTTTAAACATCATTTTCCAATATTTTAGATTTTCTATGATTTTCTGGAATTTTCCTGAATTAAGTTGTAAATCTTCAAAACCGGTGTCGACCAGTACCGCTGACCGATTCCCGGATTTTTAGTTTACAATTGGAAATGAATTTTTGAATTCCACTTTCACTTTACTTCTTAAAATCATATTTTATTCTTTAATACATTTTCTGGGATTTTTCGGAATTTATCAAAATCCGGCCGACCCGGTGTAGACCGGTACCGGCGGTTGACTTCCAGATTTTTAATTTGAAAATGGGATTTTATTTCTAAAAACTGATTTAATATTATTCCTCAGGATGACGTTTTCTACCTCCGGGTATTTTTTGGGATTTTTCTAGAACAGTCGATTTTTCGCGACCATATTATAATATTATTATTTTTATTCCAATCCATCCTTTCCTTTCTTTCTTTCCTTTTCTTTTCCTCCACTGATCCAGCCCACTCCCCTCCACGTGGGCCACATTCCATCACCACACCCCCTCTCTCATCAATCACTTTCCTCATCATCACCCCCCTTTTTCCTTTTTCTTTTTCCTTTCTTTTTCTTTCCTTTCTTCTTCTCTTCTTCTCATTTTTCTTCCTTCTTCCTTTCTCCATGAGAGACCAGCAACCAACCGGCCACCACTGCCGGCGCCTCCGGCCACCACGACGCCGACGAGGAGACCCCAACTCCGGCGGCCATACCCCCCCTTTTCCTCCATCTCCACCAACATCACCTCAATCTCCATCTTCTTCCTCCTCAAAGCCACCACCAACTCCACCTTCTTCTTCTTCTTTATCTTCCTCAAATTAACCTTCACCACCACCATCTTCTCCACCACAACACCTATTCCTCCTCCTCCTCTCATCCTCTTCAACAATTCCATCACCACCAAAATCATCATCTTCACAACCACCACCCCTTTACTACATCAAGGGCCGGCCACCTCCTTAGGATTGGGAGCCGAGCTCCTCTTCGTTGGAAATATCTCCAGTGATTATTCCGGTAATCGTTCACGATTATTCCGGTAATCATTCCGGTGGCAATTGCAAACCCGCATCTGCCTATTTTCCCGCATCTGCCTCTCGCATCTGCCTCCCGCATCTGCCTATTTTCCCGCGTCTGCCTATTTTCCCGCATCTGCCTCCCGCATCTGCCTCCCGCATCTGCCTATTTTCCCGCGTCTGCCTATTTTCCCGCGTCTGCCTATTTTCCCGCATCTGCCTCTCGCATCTGCCTATTTTCCCGCGTCTGCCTATTTTCCCGCATCTGCCTCCCGCATCTGCCTATTTTCCCGCGTCTGCCTATTTTCCCGCATCTGCCTCCCGCATCTGCCTATTTTCCCGCGTCTGCCTATTTTCCCGCGTCTGCCCATTTTTCCACATCTGCCTCCCGCATCTGCCTATTTTCCCGCATCTGCCTCCCGCATCTGCCTATTTTTTCGCATCTGCCTATATTTCCGCGTCTCCATTCTCTCTCCCTTTTCTCTCTCTACTTTTCTAACTCTTTCTCTCTCCTCTCCACTTTCTCCCTCTAAACATTTATATATTATTATATTTATGGTGCATGCGCGAGTTCCATGGATTCCAGACTTTTCGGCTTTCCGGTGATTTAGGCGAGTGTTCTCGCTCTCGCCTCCATTTGGGTTTCCCCGCTTCGTCGGGTCGACATGTGTTTTACTCCATGTTTTCATGTATTATGTATTGGGCTGAGTCCCTGTATTTGTGTATGGCCGAGTGCCAATGTCTGGACATGTATTGCTCTGTGACGAATGCCTGTATTATGGTAGTTAATTCTTGTTCATGTGGTACTAACATTGCAGGTCTCTCAGCCTTTAACCTCCGGTCACTCACTATCTCGAAAGGGAAGTGATTGGGACCGGCAGGTCTCTCCGTTCTTCAGCCTCCGGTCACTCACTATCTCGAAAGAGAAGTGATTGGGACCGTCAGGTTTCTCAGTGCAGCCTCCGGTCACTCACTATCTCGAAAGAGAGGTGATTGGGATCGTTAGGCCTCTCAGCCCTCAGCCTCCGGTCACTCACTATCTCGAAAGAGAGGTGATTGGGATCGTTAGGCCTCTCAGCCCTCAGCCTCCGGTCACTCACTATCTCGAAAGGGAAGTGATTGGGACCGTCAGGTCTTCGGCCCCGCCTGGTTGTCATGATCAGCGTTCAGTGCTTTACCACTTGATTCGTCTAGGCGAGATGCTGCCGGATTTTCTACTCGCACTTTAAGCCGAGTTGTCCCGGTAACCTTGCCAGACGCTCTAGTGTTAAACACTGGTTGCTGTCTATGTCTCCAGCTTGCTCAGCTCCGCTTGGTTGTGCTCAGCTACTGCTTTACTACATGCCATTACTTCATACTTGTCATTTACATGCTACTATTTAACACATGTATATCACCTGACAACTGATTTGTTATCACCTAACATCAGACATGATACTACTTGGCAAGACCCTTTGTTATGGCATGACCTGCCACCGGATTATTATCAATCTCTTGACATGATTGGTCACCTGCCAAATATCATCCTCCTGTCATGCTATCACTTAACACCCGGCATGATATACTTGACTCTTACGATTATCACGATAACGGGAATGATAACCTGACATCATGTTTACATCTTGATATATTACAGTACAAACTGTACTTCTGAGATACTTGCATTCCTAACATTCCTGACTTGTTCCTGCTCATTCTCGGAATCTGATAATTACTTAATAAATCATAAAAGGACAACTTGCATCGGGTCGGGGGAAACTTGCGGCTATCAATATGTGTTCGTGTTTACAGTGGTATTAGGCATGTTGTGCAACTAAAACTTCCGGTCTGACCTGTGGGCCTCCAGGCGACCGAGGGGAGTGCTGGCTCCCTCCTTCCTGGTACCATCATGATAAGGGCATACATAAGTCCCTCCTGTTAGCCTTGCGGCAGGTTCCGTCACCAAGCAACGGAACAATCCTGGGCCGTGGTCCCGGGTATGTACGGGACCCACTGTAAACATAGTTCGTTGATACCCCCGCTGGTTTCCAATAACAATCTTGCTTTACTCGGATATGGATCTATGTGTGCTGGGACGCTAGTTCACATAGCTAGATATCAGGGTAAGACGAGTTATAATAAAGCGTCAAGATGATAACCTGCTCTTTAAGTTGTAAGTAGAAGTATGTGGTATGGGACACATACTTAAGCCTGCAATTTAAACGGCTATGAATCTGTGATATGCCTTACCATATTTGCTTGTCCGGGATTTTACTTCGGATTTTCGGCTTTATGAGTATTATAGTATTAACTGCTCATACTCTGCTTTATCCCTTGTATCCACCTGCCTCCTGTTCATTTTCTTATCATGCCCTGAGTACAGTCGGGTTGTATGTGCTTGGATTATGGTGACATGAGATAAAGGTATATAGATGAGGGTTTCCTTATTTGGATTATTCCTTCGACGTACTAGTCTTATGGAGCTGTGATCTGAAACCATACTATTAGATTTGCTCGTCCTCGGCTTTATTGGTTTTATTGCTTTACATATACTTACCCTTGCTCGCCACTTGGCTTTTGTATCACCACTCGCCTGGGGAGTTTCATCTGACTCCCCTGGATCCTCATGTCCAGGTCATGAAGTTTGGAGCGTGTGGATTCCCCTAGTTGCTGATCAGAGTGGCGCAGCTGAAGCATGGATCCCCAGCAGACCGTCTGAAGCTCTATCCTTCCAGGCCCCCCTGTGTGCCTCTCGAGTTTTCCTTTTGTAGACTCGTGAGTGCCTGTGTACTGTTCATACTTGTACATCTCTTTGTAATCTCGCAATTGCGCATATCAGTGATGTAATATTCATGTAATATTGGATCACCTCTGGTGATAACTTTGTAATTGTACTCATGTATTGGAATGTATAATACACCACGTGCTTCCATACTCTGATTCTTGCCTGTACTGATACTTAGCGTATATACGTGAGGGTATTTCTGATCTGCGTATATACGTCGCAGTAACGTCTCCGTACCCGCCGGATCGGGGCGTTACATAATCACTCTAAGGCCCCCCCCCCCGCTCCAATTTTTGGCAGAAGCCCATGAAGTTACTAAAAAAAAACAAAAAGAAAATCCCATAATGGCCCATATTATATGGGCCTGAGAACGTATTTAAAAAAAATGGGCCAGGCCATGCCGGCAGGCCCAAAAAAAAAAATTAGCGGTTCGAACCGGGAACCGATATGACTGGTTCTGGTTCGGTTTGAAACCGACCATCCGATCTGGTTTCGATTCCCATGGACCGATTTCCGGTTCGGTTTCTCGGTTCGAACCGAACCGGAGTCGGGTGTACATGTAAGTAAAAACTATGAACACCATTTAATTTATCTGGCAGTTATACTTCTCTTTTTAAATAAATAAGAAAAAAAACATCAAAATTACGGTCATATTTTACTAAAAACCTTGACTTTGTGGCAATAGTCCAGGCTGTCAGAAATCCACACAATTAGATTTTTTTTTTTTTTAATAGACTCTACCGATGAGATTCAACGATCACCCTCCAAGAGCATACTCTAGACCTAATCGAGATTATGTCAAGAGAAAAAATTACAAATTGGGCGTGTTTGGTAAGTTGCAAAACGTTTACAAAATGCAAAAAGTTTTGCAACTTTACATTTAAAGTTGTTTGGTTTCGTTTGCAAAATGCAAAATGCAAAACACTTTTGCAACTCTTCTTTTCCCACTTGCAGTTGCTACAGTTAAATTTGTGGTCATATAAATCTCACTTTTATATTCATATTTTCCCACTTGCAGTTACTACAGTTAATTTTGTGGTCATGTAACTGTCACTTGTAGTATACTTACAGTTCAAAACAGTTACTTGATAATCAATATATAATTAAATATTATTAAATATTTAATATTTTAATAGTGTTCAATTTTTTATTTAATTATTTAATTATTTTATATTTTTAATCTTTAACTTTTTTATTGTTTTAATATTTAATATTTTACTATTTTAATTTAATATTTTGTTATTTTATTAATACTTATTCCATTTTTTATTATTTTATTTAGAGTTAATATTTTATTAATATAACAGTATTATACTTTAATATAAAATTACTATATATTTAATTATTTATTTTTAATATAAAAAATTACTTTATTAATATCATAATATTTTTATTATTATATTAATATTTTATTATGTTAATATTGTAATAATAATTCAGTATAATAATACTATAATGATAATTTATTATTAAATTATAATTATATTTTACTTTATTAATTTTATATTTCTATAATATTACAATAATATTATAATAAAATTTATATTATAATAATTTTCAAGTATTTTTAATATTATAATATTATAACTATATTTTATTATTGTTGTAATATTTTTCAATATTTATATTTTATTAGTATTCTTAAAATTTTATTAATGTTCTTTAGATTTTTTTAAATTTTATATTATTTATTTAGTTAATATTTTAGTAATATTTTACTATTTATACTAATATTTTATTAATATTATTGTTATAAATAAAATATTAAGATTATTAATTTTTTATCTCAAATTTATTAGTACAATTTAATTTGCAATAGTAGATTTAATTTAATAGTATTTATAATATTTAAATCACTGCTACAATTAATTTTGTGGTCAACTTTTCCACTTACACTTTTACATTACCAACCAAACAACGTAAAACACAATATACTTTACCATTTACACTTTCACTTTATCAACCAAACACCGTAAAACACAATATACTTTTCCATTTACACTTCACTTTATCAACCAAACACCGTAAAACACAATATATTTTCTCTGCTACAGTTCACTTTTTCCATTCTCATTTTACGACTTACGACTTGCGACGTTTTGCAACGAAACAAACAGGCCCAGAAAGAAAACATATGCAAAAATATTGCAGTTGTAGTACGTAGCTAGTGCTCATACTTCGAGTGTTTGTCATCTCAAAAAAGTAAACCTGGGCCTAGATTTCAGACAATGGGCCCACAAGAACCGATTTTTTCTTGTTAAAGTGCTTGAATTATTTGAGGCCGACTATAAAATTTTATTAAATATTTTCTGGTGTCAATACAAAGAAAATCTGTCATTATTTTATTCGTTTTTTTTAGTTACCAGCGCATGCAAAAGCATGTATTCATAAAATGAGAAATGTAAAAAAAAATTGGTTTTTGCAAATGTACCCTTCTAAACTTAATGCTTTGATTATTTACCCCTCAATAAACTTCAAAGAGTTTGCTCTTATACTCTTACAGTTTCAAATTTTCTCCAACAACAAAAGTGCACTTATAATGAAGAGAATATTTTATCTGCACGCTTAAAGTTTATATATTTTTCTATACATGAGCAATACATGTCGACCCTATTATTAGAAAAAAAAATTAATATCATGCAGGGGAGTTTGGGAGGGTTAGTCTTATGTAGAGAAGCGTGTATGTAACTTTAAAATTTTCATATATACCCTCAAAAACATTAATTTTTATATAAAAGTTTTGAAAAGTCTAAGTTGTCACTACTACCGAGTCGGTATCAACCGGTGTCACTGATCGATATAAGGTTTTTAATTTACAAATCGAATTGAATTTCTTAAATTCATTTTCACATTGTTTCTCAAAGTAATATTTTCCATTTTAGAAAATTCTTGAGAATCTTTCTGAAGTAGTCAAAATTTACCTAATTTAAATAATATTATTATATTTTTTCTTCCTTCTTTTTTCTTTTCCTTTCTTTCTTTTCTTTTCTTTTTCCTTTCCCATGTCAATCGACCAGCCCCATACCCCCATCACCATCACCTTCCGCTCCCCCATCCCATCTCACTAACTCCCTCTCTTTTCCTCTCTCTCTCTCTCTCTCTCTCTCTCTCTCTCTCTCTCACATTTATCATCTTCCCATCATCCCCACTTACCCTCTCCCCCAGTAAACTCGTCGCCGGCGACCCTTGCCGTCGCCGGCGCTCCCCTCCGGCCACCACCAAGCACCCCCACGTCCACCTCCCTCTCCAACTCCATCTCCAACAATAACACCAACATCAACAATATTATCATCTTCACCACCATCACCTTCTTCCCTCCTCTTCCACTATGGCCGGCCACTGTCACCACCACCTAGGGTCGGCCATCACATCTCCTCTCTCCTCCTCAATCATCACCACTTCATCCACCATCTCCATTCCATCTCCTCTCCCTTCAACTACATCACCACCATTATCTTCCTCCGCTAAACCCATCAACACCCATCGCTATCATGTCCACCACACACAACACCACCAAGACCACCACCACCGGTCATCTCTACCACCACCTCGTCCACCACTTCACTCCGCCATCACCCAAATCACCATCTCCATCATCATCGCCATATTCATCATCTCCAACCACAATCTCACCTGTTGGCCCAATGGCCTTCCACTCTAGTTTTGATGATGATCAACTCATGTAGTTATGTTTACTAATATTCTTGTGTTTCTAAGTTTCAGATCATTAACAGGATATTAGTTGGTGATTAGCTTCAACAAGGAGTTTAGAAGCTTTTCATGTTGATTCCGGGGCCAAAGCTTCAAGATCACACATTCCTAGCCCTTGGATGGAGTTTTGGAGCAAGTCTACTTGAAGATGAAGATCATCAAGAAGACTTAGGTATCCATAGTTTAGATAGAGTTTTAGATCCGATTTGTAAAAGCTTAGTTTAGTTGATATGCTCAAGTGCACAAAACACACACGTTTTATGATTTGATATTTGGTTTTTATGAATAGTTGATCAAAACAAGTTTACATATGGTATATGTATAGTAGATGTTTTCTATTTATACATACATGCTTTAACTTGGTAAACAAACTTATTTTGATATCCCTATTCATGTTCTTGAAAAATCAAATTTTGAGAAAAATACAAGTGTTGATTCTTGATTTTTTGAAAAGAAACAAAAGTAAATTTCATATGCTTGATATTTGAGTAGAAATGTTTTATCACATGATTAATATCAATGCAATATGTAAAACAAGTTTTATGGAAGTGTTGTAAAAGATAAAAATATTTTTAAAACAAGTTTTTATCAGATTTTCTGTTCCAGGCTTCAACCAAGTCGACTTGGTCTCTGACCAGTCGACTAGGTCAGAAGTCGGTCGACCGGGCCGGTCGACCGACGTGCACAAACCTGTGCATGTTTCTGGCACAGTGGACGGTCGACCGTACCAGTCGACCGGAGCAGTATATCTGCTCTCTGGTTTTCTGGGTCGACCGGACCGGTCGACCGCAGAAGAGAGCTTTGCTCTCTGTTTTGTTTCGGTCGACCGGGCCGGTCGACCGCTGTTGCCCAACGGTCATAATTCTGACCGTTGGCGGTCGACCGGACCGGTCGACCGGCAGTCTGTCAGACTGCCAACTCAGCCTAACGGCTAGTTTTGTATAGGGGCTATATAAACCCCATCTCTTTGGGGATTTTTGCTAAGTTTTCTAAGAGAAAAATTTTCAGTTTTCTGAAGTGTTTAAAAGAGTTTTCAAAAGAGTTTTAAGTGCAAAAACTTCTCATCTTTATTGTTTAGGGTTTTTGGAAAATCAAAGAAAAATAGGTTTTTGGGATTTTTGCTTAGATCTTCAATTCTATCATATTGCAAGTATTTTCCCAAAGATTTTTCTTTGTTGCTTGTTTTCAAAAACACTTGTTTCCACACTTAAGCTATCTTCTATCCTAAACTATTAGGATCTTGTTTTTGTGGAAAAAGATAAGAGAAAAAGAAAGAGAAGTGTCTGAGGTTGTTTGTTGTAAACCTCATTGTTGTAAACACCCTTATACTTGTGAATCCCTCTTCGGTAGAGGTGATCGGGTGATTGTGTTGTGGATCCCTCTTAGGTAGAGGTGATAGTGTTTGGTTGTGAGCCTCTTCGGTAGAGGTGTGTGGATTGGTTGTTGTATTGGCTACGGGCCTAACCCCTCGGTTGTGAGGAGGTTGTTGTTGAGAGAGGAGTTTGGTACTCCTAGTGTTGTAAGAAATCCTCTTCGGTAGAGGTTCCCTCGGTGGGAGTTGAGATAGTGGAAATCCTACACGGTGGTGTAGGCGGGGATGTAGAGCAAGGTGCTCGAACCTCGAAACAAATCTCGGTGTTTGCGATTGCTCCCATTGTCTCTCTAACTCTCTCTCATTTACTTTGTGCAAAGCATCATACTTCATATCATATCATATTTGCTTGTGTTGAGCATATTTCATATTGCCTTGCATTAATTCATATTGCTATATCCTTGATTGCTTGGCTTGATTGTGTGTGCACATTGCTTGAATTGCTTGTGTGTTTGTGCATCACCTATACTCATCCAACAAGAGCTTCATATAGCGCCTCAACCCATATCTAGGGGAATCAAGAGGAGTTAGTCCAGAGCCTCGCAAGGGGAATTCGGTTACACTTGTTGGATTGTATTAAGTGTGTTGCAAGATTTGCATTAGCTTCCGCATTTAGCGCACTTAGTTTGCATTTAGTTTCTTAGATTAGCACTTACACCTATTCACCCCCCCTCTAGGTGTTTTTTCATCACCTTCCTCCCGCCACCACCCGCCTCCCACGGCTGCCGGTCGTTGCCGGCGCCGCACTGGCCCCGGCGCGCTAACCCAACCTGACCCCACCTGGGTCGTGGCCTACCTTTCTCTCTGTTCTTTTCCCTTCTCCATTCTTTCTTTTTTTTTTCTTTCTCTTTCTTTCTCTTTTCTTTTCTTTCTTCTCTGCACTCTCTCTCCTTCTCTCCAATCACTCTCTCTCTACTCTCTCTCTCATCCACTCTCTCCACTCCCTTTCCCCATATCTCTCTTCCTCACGCCTCTTTCTCTCTCTCATCTTTTCCTCTCTTTCTATCACATTCTCTCTCTTTTCGCGTGTGTGTTTCGTAACGTAGTTAAAGTTCCGGGTCTTTCGGAGTATTTGGTAATTTTCAGTTGAGTATTGTTCCCCAGTTTTTTGAATACATGACTTGTTTTTGGGCGGTTGTGGAATTGTTTTATGGTTGTTATTATATTTACGGTATTTGAGTGTTTGCATATTTGGTGATATTGTGTATTGGCGAGTGATTGTAGTATTATGGGTGATAGGCCATAAATGTGTAGTTGCTGCTTGTATTGGTGTATTGGCGATGTGTTGTACCTGTGCGTGTGTGATTGTATTTGGGACATGTGTTTGTATCTGTGGTGCTACTTGTATCTGTGCATGCCTGTAATAGTGTAGATGATATTGTATTTATGGGACTAATAGTGGTACATGTTGCAGGGGAAGACCTCGAGACAAACATCCTTTCTAGGGGTGCGTTGTCCCAAGAGACCACTTCCCGAGCAACCCAGTGGGTACCATTCCCTGCACCCTTAAGGGTTTAGTGGTAGCTTTGATGGAGTGGTTTTGCCTACTCAGCCCTCGGACTGGACTGTTAATCGACTTCGGTCTTATACTTTCGGGTTTGGTGGTATCCCCTCCACGAGGTTGACCGATCTACAGTTCTCACGTTATTATTTCTCATGTTTGTATGTGTGCTTGTGTGGTACTAACATTTTCTGTAGGTATCCATTTGGCCCTTGGCCCTATAGCTCTTAGGGCGTATAGACTTTATGGTCTCTCTTATGTCTACTCCCCAAAAAGGGTGCGCTTAGACCCCTGGGTCTCTCTTATGCTCCGTCGGGAGGCAAGCTTAGCACCCAGCGCTTTACCACTAGACTCGCTCGAGCATAGCTCTGTCATGTACGATAGATGTAGTGGTTGGACACTCATCTTGTCACATGAATATAGCTCTGTTGTATGCGTCAGTGACTATCGTTTCTTGCTAGCTTGATTCTGATCTCGAGTTTAGCCCTCGGGCTCTCTTTTGCCCCACTTGGTAGGCGAGCTTAGCGATAAGTATTTTACCGCGAAACTCACCCGAGCGTGGCTCCTTCGTGGTGTTTATAGAGTGTTCATACACCGCTATGTCATGTGCGTTGGCTCCGTTGCGTGCGCGTTAACGTCTATCACTGCTCGCTAGTTTGATTCTAGCTTCGGACTTAGTCTTCAGACTTAACCTTCGGGTCTTTTAGTAGCTCTGTCGGCAGGAGAGCTTAGCGCTCGCGCTTTATCAGCTAGCTCCGTCATGAGCGTCACTACGCCATGTGCGATAACATAGTGGTCATATGCAGGCTTCATCACCGGCGTGCAGTTGCGCCGTGAGCGTGCCTTCGTAATACGCGTAGACTCAGCATTCATACACTGACTTTGTTGTAGGCGTCTAGCTTCGTCGTGAGTGTGATTTCGCTGTGAGTGTTAGTTGGACGTTCTTACGTCGCTTCACTGCAAGCGTTAGCCCGCCATGCGGGTTTACCCTAAAGCTGCAAGCTAGCTTCGCTAGGAGTCTAGCTCTGCTGTGTGTCTAGTGTTATATACTGCTAACACGGTGTAATATCTCATTCCCAGAATACATACTTAGTTACGTATTCTGATTTTTGATCGTATTTTTTTATTTTCTCACGATATTTGTTTTTTGCTTTGTATTTATTTATGCTATTGTTTTGTATTGGATCCAGATTTTCTGAACTCAGGGTCAGCCCGAGTCTGAACCAGGGACCCGATACCACGTACTGTCTGATTTGACCTTTCTGATAGTCCGATTTGACTGATTCCAGTTTAAATGTTGTTTTCTAATATTTTAGATTCTTTTTGAATTATTCTACAAAATCTTCAAAACCGATGTTGATCGATGATCAGTGTTCAATTTTTTATTATTTTACATCACATCTTCATGCATATTATCAATGAAAATAAGCTTTTTAATGGCTATTTCTCTTAAATTTTAGGTCCACTCTTTAATGGAGAAGAAGGCCCAAATCCAAGCTAATTAAGAAGATTAAAAGGAGCCTAATCCAAAGAAGCCCACACCTGTAACGAATCAGGGAATATCCTCGTGGTTCTAGAAGCTCCCAGAGGACACCTGGGCAGAGACAGTCTGTTAGCGCGATCACTGACATAACGGCCAAAATTTCGCGTTTCTGCGGCACAAATGAGGTTGTTGATGCAACGCTTGATCCTATGGCTGCGATTGGAAGCGATTAACTCCTGGTGCCTATATAAAGACCCCTAGGGCCTCTGTTGTAAAGGGGAGGAGGATAGCCATAATTTTAGGAGAAGGTTTAGGATTTCTTTAGGTTTCTCTTATAATTTTCTTTTCTCTTTTTAGTTCCAGAAAAGAGAGAGAGAGAGGGTGAGAGTGAGGTCTCAATAATTGAGAGTAACAATCAAGTACAAAGCTCATGTTCTTCTTCCTCTAATTTCTTTCTCTTTTAATTCTTTTCATTTACTTTCAAGTTTTTTATTTTCTTGCACTTTAATCTACTATGTCTTCTTCTTTATTTTACTTCTCCATGAATAACTAACCTTCTAACATGACTAACTAACCTCTAACATTACTAACTATTAACTCTTGGATGATTCTAACTCATATGATTTATTGGATGTTTATAATTTCTAATCTTGTACCTAACAAGTCTCTTTAATTTTCAATGAAGATGAGTGTTATTTTTAATCTTAGTGAAAGTTTTGTTACTTCCTCCATATGATTCATGTGAGCCTCATTTAGAGTCGTGTTTATTTAACAGGAGCCTTGATGGAACATGATGATGTGATCACCTTAATATGCTAATAACTTAATGTACTAGCTTCTTATTTCAAGCTAACTAACCATGGCTTTGATGATCTAATGAACCTAACATTCTTGTTATGCATATCTAAATTGTGAATCTCAAAATTTTAAGTTCCATTCTTGTGAACCTATTAGGAGCCTATGATCCAAGGAGGCCATCTAATCAAGCTAAGAACATCTCTACAAATTGGGACAACTCTTCGACTTGATGAAGCAAGATGAAGAATATGGCAATGAATCTACATGAGGCACAAGTCATCCAAGAGATTAGTAAGTTAGTAATGTAGAGTTGTTAGTTAGTCATGATTTTCTTTTTATCTGATTAAAACTCTTTTCTAAGAATTTTTCTTTCTCATACAAAATCCAGTTCTCTCTTTTACTTTTTCAAAATTCACCATTTTCATTCTACCTTTCTTGTTTTCATTCTTCTTTTCTTAACATAACAAGATTCATCATTTTCTTTTTACTTTGTTTTCTTTCCCAATTCTTAAACAAAGAAGAACTTTTTGTTTTCTTTCCAAAATAAGAACAACAAAAATTGAGAACGCTTCCATTGCAAGCCCTCCCTGCGGATACGACCCGTTATAGTTTTTGCTATGAACGGTAGTTCGAAGGAGCATATTAATTCTACATTCATATCTAGAGCTTGAACATTGACACAAGAACTTACACGGTTTACTCTAAACTCACACTCTACTTTTTCCTTTTGAACAAATTTTTGGCACCGTTACCAGGGAAGGCGACGATTTCTTGTTAGTTTTTTTTGGATCTAAACGAATTTTTCTTCTCTGTTACAGGTTACATGTTTTGAAAATAGGAAACTAAACATTGTAATAACATATAAGTGGTTTTGGGCCTCTGCTCTAGAAAGCAGAGACCAAGTACCCTCCAACTTGTCACGTTTTCCCGGCTTTTGTCGCGTTTTCGCGGCAAGAAGAAGTTGACTACTGATAATCTTTTTTGCAGGGTTGCTTACTTTGCAAAATCTAGCTTATTGCAATATTTGTTTTTCGTATGCCATCACCAGGATCCTGCTAATAACCAACAGTAAAAGGTTTGTCAAAAATTTAAAAAATTGATTAGATGTTTGCATCCTAGGCACATGTCTTTTCAATTTCTTTACTTTACTGTTGAAGAATGCTAGAGTAAGGTACGTGCGCATAGCATATAGAATAGGACTCATCTTTTGGTTGATTTAATCACTTTGAGTGAATCTTATTTGCATATTCTGTACACATGCACAAATTGACTTTAAGGGCACCACCTAAATAAACGAGATAAGGTGGAGATTTCATCACCTTTTCTTAACCCAAAAATAATATTTCAAGCACTCACAATCCTAAGCTTAATCTGAAAATCGATAGACGTTGGCCCTTAGGGATATCCGGACTCAATAGGAGATTAACTGTAGTTGGAACTTGTTTTGAATCATACTCCTGTCAAATAAGTGTCTAAGGTTGGGGATTAAGAGGTTAAACCTCGAAGATACCGTGGTTTGGCGTAATTAAGGCCCGTTGCTTATGCACGGATACCTACCACCATATTTTGCCCCTACCTGGAGATTAGCTGGTGGTCTGATTCAAGCAACAACCTTCCCCGAAAAATCGCCCAGTTAGGAGTCGTCTAGATCTAGGAATCCTAGATAGGCTTGGTGATTGTTTTTTCTTTATTATTGTTTGTTATTTTTTCTTTTTTGTTTATTTGTTGGGTGAATGTTGTTTGTGTTGTGCATGCAAGAGTGGTATCGGGATCCAGCTACGTTAAGAATTGTTAGAAATACTACACTTGCACACACACCACCTCCTGAGATAAATCCAATCATGGCCAATCACGTTCACTCTAGGACAAGTTTTACCCGATTCGTACTTCACTTCCCTCCTGCATTTTATTACCCGAAGCTAATGGAAACAACTTTGAGCTGAAGCACCAATTTATAAACAAACTCCCTAGGTTCCATGGCTTAGAATCTGAGGATGCGTACTTCTTCATTCGGGAGTTTGAAGAAGTATGCTTGATGATGAGAATTCTCTAACTGGGGGAAGATGTTATTAGACTAAGATTTATCCCCTTTGCACTTAAGGACAAGGCCAAGAAGTGATTGTACAACTTGCCTGTTAGTGCTATTTCATCATGGGATGATTTTGTTAAGGTTTTCTTAAGAAGTTCTATCCCATCCATAAGACTGCCTTAACATTATGCAGTATAGATATGAAATCAATGAACCATTCTGGAAGTATTTTGAAAGAATTAAGGATTTGTTAGCCCAGTATCCTCACCACGGAATAGAGAAATGGCAGAAGTGTCAAATTCTCTATGACTGGTTAGATTACCAAACCAAGACACTCCTTGAGACTATGTGTCAAGGAGAATTTTTGAAGAAAGATGAGAATCAGGTTTGGGACCTATATGAAGCCTTAACTGAGAAAACCATTCAGTGGGAGTCTTGCCCTGAAAAGACTAACCCCACAACTTTCAGAACCGGTATGAACTCCATTTTGAGTCCTCTGTAGATGCTGACGCTAAGATCACACAATTGTTGAGGAGATTAGAACTACTTGAGGCTAGGGAACCAAACTCAGTGAACCAGGTCTATGCAACACACGTGACAAGACCGAGTTGCACCTATTGCCATGCCTTAACCCATTTGTTTGAGGAGTGTCCAGTTTACCAGGCTCAACAGATGTTCCCGGATAGTGTGAATGCAGCCTACACCAGGCCCAATTATAATCCTTACTCCAAGACGTACAACCCGGGATGGAGGAATCATCCAATTTTTTTGGAGTCAGTCTGGTCCTGAGCAGCCAAGACAACAGCTTTCACATCAGTACACTGCTCAAAATCATCAACCCAATTTCCATCAAAATCAACCAAATTTTCAATCAACATACCAACAAAAATTTCAGCCTGCTTACCAACATCAGCAACAAATTATCCAGATAAAAAAGTGTCAGATTTGAAAAGAATGATAGAAACCTTGTCCAAAACTCAAGCTTCAATGATGAACAATCATAACCAAGCTATTAATATACTAGAGGTTCAAATAGGTCAATTGGCTAACTCACTTACTGAAAGATAAAAAGGAACATTGTCTAGTTAGTCATTGCCTAATCCAAAGAGCCCCTTCCCTATTAATGAAGCTGAGGACATAATTTTGAAATAATGCAACACTGTTCATATCCTGAGATCAGGAAAATAAGTTGATAACAAGGTTTCTAATCACCCAATTTCCAACAATCGAGTATCAAATCCTCCTGTGATTACACAACAAGTGCTAAATGATCCATCTTCATCTTTCACAACCATCCACTTCTAAGTCTAATGAAAAAGAGAAAACAGATGAGCAAAATCACAAGCCTATTGTGCCATTTCCTAATAGGCTAGCAACAAACAAGACTAATGCTCAAATGAAAAAGATTAGGGAAATGTTTAATCAAGTTCAGATAAATGTGCCCCTTCTTGATGCCTTACAACAAGTTCCATCATATGTCAAATTTTTAAAAGACATGTGCGCCAAGAAAAGAAAAACAAATGTTCCCAAAAAGGTTTTCCTTGTATCCAACATCAGTGAGTTGTGTGCCCATCCCTATAAAATACAAAGACTCTAGGAGTCCAACCATTCATGCATCATAGGACAGACCACAATAAACTGTGCACTGCATGATCTAGGAGCTAGCATCAACCTGCTTCCCTTTTCTGTGTATCGCAACTCAAGTCGGGCGACCTCCGTCCAACCCGGGTTACAATACAATTAGCTGATCGTTCTGTAAAGATTCCCAAGCAAAAAATTACAGATGTCCTCATACGGGTCGAGGAGTTCATCTACCCTGTAGATTTCAATGTTCTGGAAACACAGCTCATGTAAAACCCGAAAGCTCAAACTCCGGTCATTCTAGGACGACCTTTCCTAGCAACTGCAAATGCAATCATAAACTGTAGGAATGGGTCAATGCGTTTGACTTTCGGTGATATGACGAAGGAGGTGAATGTTTTCCACCTGGAAAAATAACCTCAGGTCTTGGACGGCCGATCATTTGAGGTGAAATTGATTGAAAGACTCACAAGTGAACATGAAGAGGAGTTGGAATATGAGGCTGATCATGAATTTGATTTGGAGTCAGATGACTTTAATCTTGACCAGATTTGAATGAACAGTTTAGTGGGCAACAAATGCGACCCCAATCATTCTCTTGCAAGAAGAACAACCTTTGATAGATCACACCCTTTTTTCAAAACTGAAAGTTCTTCCTAGTCATCTTAAGTATCATTACTTGGGTGAAAAGGAAGCTTTCCCTATGATCATAGCTTCTCATCTGACAGAACCACAAGAAGAGGATATTCTTGCTGTATTAAGAGAAAATTGAGAGGTCATTGGTTGGACCATGGTCTATATTAAGGGGATCAGTCCATCCATTATACAACATAGGATTCACCTGACAGAAAAGGCCAAACCAAAATGTGATTCACACAGCGTCGACTGAACCCAATTATGCAAGAGGCTGTCTGATCGTACACATATTTTGCATTCTTTTCATTACACTCCTACATTTATCGTGTAATAAATCTGCTAATTTTCTTGTCTTAAATATTTATTTTGCAGAAGATAATAATGAAGAGAAAGAGGATTAAACCAAAATAAATACCAGTTAAAATCAGATTTAACTGGATCTATTTGGTTAGCTGAGGATGATCCCAGATCTAGTTAGAACAAATCAAGGATTGGGGCAAATGTTCAGCTGAAGATCAGAGCAAATCAAAAAGATAACACCAAATAGAAACCGATAAATTCAGATTTCTATAAATCCATTTTGGTTAGCTAAAGATCAATTGAGGATAATATAAAATACAGAGAGATAAATAGATAGAGAGAAGATCAACGGATGAGATGAAGCAAGTTTGACTCAGATTCTAGATACATTTTAGTATTTGAATCATAACTTTCTCTACAGAATCTAAAATCGGATGATTCAAGATGATCCACAAAAGAAGACTTACAGGGATACAACTCTTATGTTGATCATTATTTGTAATTCTGTCATTTGATAAGTGATATTCAGCAATCAACACGCTAACAAACTGCAGATCAGAACTGAATATCCACCTCAAATCAAGTTTGGAGATAAGGGGAGGATTCAAATTCAGAAAAGCCAGCTTTCCCTATCTTCATACTCCTCTAACCTCTGTATTTCTTCTATAAATACCTGCAATCTCAAAGGCAAGGGGGACGACCAAGCAGAGAATAGAACTTAGGATAATTTGTAGTTTGTAACTTAGGTTTTTAGTTTTCTTTTTATGTAATTTTTATTTTCTTTATGTAACTGAGAGGAGAGACGACTTTCATGGAGGAATGAGAGCAAGCTTGTACTGCAGGTGACACCAGTATAAGTGATCTCTTCTTTCATTGTTATTTGAATCGAATTTAAGTTTCTTTTTCTTTCTTTACTCTTATTTTCTTTTACTCTCCTCTGATGTGTTGCAATCCAAGAGAATCCGATAGCCTCGAGACTGCTAGCCGTTGCAAGTGCCCTTGATGGCCTATGGTGATGAACAACCCTTCTCTTGCTAGTATAGTTTGCCCTTTTATTCGTAATGTAGATCGAGAATGGGGAAGATCCTATACGCCATGCTTGATTGCCTTCAAAGACAAGGTAAGTCATCGCAACAGATCCAAGGTATATGAGCACTGAAAAGGTAAGTAATTTTAGGTTATCTTTCTTTTCTTTCATTCTTTAGTTTCAATATCACAAGCTCCAACCATCTTTATCTCTCTTTTCCATTTCTTTGTATATAATCTATTTTTCATTTTTCCATCTTCTTAATCTACCATCTTCTTCCTAATTCAACTTTAACAATTTTTCCTTTCTCTTTTAAAAAAACTAAAGAAGAATTTTTAACAATTAATGGTATCTGAAAAGAGAACTTGCTAAACAAGCTTCTATCGCTAGTCCCTCCTTGTGAATCACGACCCGCATAGCTGATTGTTATACATATTTGCATATTTTACCACTTCCATACCATGCATATTGTATATAAATATGTGATTTTTTAACCCCTTTTCTCTCTATTTTTGCAGACCACAACTTAAAGAGAAAAAGCCCATTAATCACTTTAATTAGCAATAATTAAAGAGATTAAATCAAAAGAGCTCAAGATTTGAAATCAGAATCCAGAGAGATCCGCGCGCCAACTGAAGACTCTAGAAGGACACGTGGATAACAACCTCGCAACCAACTCGTACCAGAAAGTTGTTAGACAACGGCCTCAACAGTGCCGCGCCCCTGCCGCGCGCGCGCGGCAGATCCAAGGCCGTTGAGATCCGGATTTTGCGCCAACGGCCAGGGCTCTAGAGGCTTCTCACTGATGGCTATAAATAGGTGACCAGGGTCTGCACAAAAGAAGGGGAGAAGAAAGAGGAGAGAACTAAGGAAACTCTTGTATTTTTTAGCTTTCACCTAGGTTTTTAATCTCCACCTTCTTCCTCCTAGAGATCTTGACAAAGTGAGAGAGAGTGCTGTTTGAGAGCTTGTATCAAGGAAGTGACATTCTTGTGGTCAAGGATTAATCAAAAGAGCTCTATTCATCTCTTTGCAAACTCTAGTATGTTTTACTTTACTTGCTTTAATTTCTTGCATTAATTCTAGTTCTTTTCTATTGCTTTAGATCTTTGCTTTACATAATGAATTGTAGCTTTGTTACTTGTGTAATGGAGAGCTAAATTCCTATTGCATGGCTAGCTAATAACTTACCTAGCTAACTTCTATCTCTTTGGATGATTGCTTATTTCAATACTTGCATAGTTAGAGTTTCTTTTGATTTTCAAGGAAGTATAGTTGCTTTCCCTTGGTAATGGCTTGTTAAAACTCCATATGACTCATGTGTACCTCGGATAGAGCCTTATCAAGAACAAGAGCCTTTGATGGAACATGAGGATGGATCACGAAACATGTGCTACTTGTTAAGAACAACTTCTTTACTTCAAGCTAAATTGTAGTTATATCTTGAATGTTTAAATGAATGTTGATTCTTTCAATTTAGCATCCTTTGAGTACCAATCCTAGAGTTCATCATTGAACATCTATTTAGTGAGCCTATGATTCAATATGAGGCTTCAAGCTAACAACAAGAGAACACTAATCTTCAAGATGGAAACATCAATTGAACAGACATGCAAGTTATTTTTAATTGCCAATGAATCAATATGAGGCAATCTTGCAATTACCATTGAGTTTAGCTAGTTAGCAATGAGGTAAAGTTAGCTAGCCATGTACCTTCTCATATAAAAGTTTTCCAACATTTTCTTTTAGCTTTTCTTTCTTGCAATACACTTCACTCATTCTTTTAATTTCTTTTCCATAATGCACAAATCCATCACTTCTTTTCATGTTACTTCTTGCAATTGTGTAAATACATAGAAGACATTTCGTTTTCATTTCTTCACTACATACCGTAACGCTTCTATCTGAAAAGTCACCTAGAGGGGGGGTGAATAGGTGACAATGCTAATCAAAGGGCAAATAAAAAATTTAAAGCTACAATAATTACCAATCAAGATTCACAAGATGAATGCAAGCAAGTAAATATGACAATGATTATGATGAGCAAGAATAAGAGCAAGTATAGTAAAGTAAAGAGTGCAAGAAAGTAAACCAATCGCAAACACAAGGATATGTTATCGAGGTTCGAGCACCCAGCTCTACTCCCCGCCTTCCCCAGAAGGATTCTAGCTACTTCCACTATCACAAAGAACAATTACAACCGGAGTACCCAACTCCACAATTACAATCACAAGAATCTCTGAGTAGTCACAAGACCACAAACTCTCTCTTTCAAAAATCTCTTCCCTTACAAAGGTCCTTAGAGAATAATGAGTAGAATTGAAGCTCTTTTGTGTGTAAGGAAAAGAAATTGAAATCAGAGAAAATCTTTTGAAAACCCTTCAGAAAATTGAGAGAATTTAGCACAAAAACCAAGAACTTTTGAAAGCCTTAAACTTTTGAATTTTGTAGCAATAATTGTTGTAACCAATCTCTCCCCAAACACCCCTATTTATAGGAGAGGGCTAGGGTTTAGGGATAAAACATAATTACTGATGTTTAGGAGGTAATTAGTTCAGAATATATTAATTAAACTAATTTTAAACACAAAAGACAAAAATAAACAGCTCTTTAAAAACTGCCCGTTACTGTTCAACGGCTAGCTCGGTCGACCGGTGCGGTCGACCGCTAGTTCAAAATTATGACCGTTACAGGCATTCGGTCGACCGACCCGGTCGACCGGAAAAACCAGAGAGCAAAAACTATAGGCCGGTCGACCGTGTCGGTCGACCGACAGACATGCACACGGATACGTGCATCTGCCAGAACCTCGGTCGACTGGGACGGTCGACCGGTATAACCTGACACAGATTCGGTCGACCGGCCGGTCGACCGGAACTGGTCAAAAATCAGACTTAGAAAGAATTTAGAAAAAGATTAAGATTTTGATAAAAATACTTTTGAACAGGGATTAGTATAAAACATAAATATATATCTGTAGGCAAAATCTTGTATGAAAAATATTTTTGTATAAATTATAGGAAAACATTTTGGATTGAACATGTGCGCAAAAACGTGTGTGATAGAGCTTCAAACCTATCCACTATTCTTTAACAAACTTCTAAACTATAAAACTAAAAATAAAATTTGCATAGCAATCTTCAAATCTTTGAGCCATGCTATCCTTGCTAGAGCCTTCTTCTTCTATGATCCTTCCTTGATGTGCAATATGCCTTCATAGCTTCATGAACCTAGAAGTTGTTGCAATAGCAAGCAATGGCCTCCAAAATTTGTACAAACCTGAAACTCATCTTAATAAACTTATTAGTACCAAATAGCTCATATTTGGTTTGTCATCACCAAAACCAAAAACAAATGGAGAGTGTAACCTTTTGGGCCAACAATCTCCCCCTTTTTGATGATGACAAAACAAATAGGCTATAAACAAAAATATAGGGGAGGAGAAAACTCCCCCTCAAATTATGCTATATGAAAAACACAAGCATTTATTAAAAAAAAACATACTCTTGATGTCAATTGAAACCAAATTGAAACAATACCAATAAAACACAAAATACAAGAGTTCTCAAATTCATGAAACGCAAAACTCATGACTAAACTTATAATACCAAAACATATAAATTCATATGGAACCAAGACCAAATGAACTTATTTTTGTCCATGTAAACTTATTCTCCCCCTTTTTGTCATACATCAAAAGGGTTATGAAAAACATGTCTATTCAATAATACAAACATTAAGTTCTCCACAAATAAACGAAAATCTAGCAAAATCAAGAGGTTTAGTGAAAATATCGGCTAGTTGTAAATCCATGGAAACATAATCAATATCTATATCACCTTTCTCAAAATGATCTCTAAGAAAGTGATATCTAATCTCAATGTGCTTGGTCTTACTATGTTGATTTGCATTCTTAGTCATGTGTATAGTACTAGTATTATCACAAAATATTTTTATATGATCAAAGTGCAAATCAAAATCAAGGAGAGTATGTTTCATCTAAAGGACTTGTGCACAACAAGCCCCCGCGGCAACATACTCCGCCTCGGCGGTTGAGAGAGCTACGGAATTTTGCTTCCTAGAGGACCATGAAACAAGACAATTACCAAGAAATTGACATGTCCCACTAGTACTCTTTCTATCTACTCTACAACCCGCATAGTCGGCATCCGAATAACTAGTCATTGAAAAATCTCTAGTTTTCGGATACCAAAGACCCATTCCAATTGTGCCCTTAATATAACGAATAATGCGTTTTACCGCAATAAGATGAGACTCTTTAGGACACGATTGAAATCTAGCACAAAGACACACACTAAACATGATATCCGGCCTAATTGCCGTTAAATATAAAAGACTTCCTATCATGCTTCTATATAATTTAATATCAACATTTTTATCTTGATCGTCCTTATCAAGCTTGGTTGTAGTTGCCATTGGAGTGTTGCAAGCCTTTGATCCTTCAAGCCCAAACTTCTTTACTAGCTCCTTTGCGTACTTGGCTTGGTTAATGAAGGTTCCGTCTTGCAATTGCTTGATTTGGAGTCCAAGAAAGAAATTAAGCTCACCCATGGAAGACATTTCAAATTCTAGTTGCATTACCTTTTCAAACTCCTTGCACAAAAGCTCATTAGTAGATCCAAAAATTATATCATCAACATAAATTTGCACAATTAAAATATCATTGTCAACATGCTTAGTAAAAAGAGTTGTGTCTACTTTGCCTTTAACAAAATCATTTGAAATGAGAAAACTAGAAAGCCTTTCATACCAAGCTCTTGGAGCTTGTTTCAATCCATACAAAGCTTTATCAAGTTTAAAAACAAAATCGGGATGAACATGATCAACAAAACCGGGAGGTTGAGAAACATAAACTTCTTCATTAATAAAACCATTTAAAAATGCACTTTTTACATCCATTTGAAAAAGTTTAAAATTTTTAAAACATGCAAAAGCTAGTGTCATCCGTATGGCTTCAAGCCGTGCTACGGATGCAAAGGTCTCCTCAAAGTCAATTCCTTCAACTTGAGTGTAACCTTGGGCTACTAACCTAGCTTTATTCCTAATGACATTTCCGGACTCATCCATCTTGTTTCTAAAGATCCACTTAGTACCAATTATTGGTCTATCGTGGGGCTTAGGAACAAGGTGCCAAACTTGGTTGCGCTCAAATTGATTGAGCTCCTCTTGCATGGCAAGCAACCAATATGGGTCCGTCTCGGCTTCGAGAATGCCTTTGGGTTCAAAATGAGAAATGAAAGCAAAGTTACCACATAGGTCATGGAGTTTGGAGCGCGTAGTGACTCCTCTAGATGCATCACCCAAGATGAGCTCCTTCGGATGATTTGTAGCGTATCTCCAAGCTTTAGGAAGCGGTTGAGAGCTTTCCTCCTTATCCTCTTGAAATTCACCAATAGGGTCTAGCTTTTCTTCTTGAGCGGGTGAGTCCTTCAAGGATAGTCTCTCCATGTCTTCACCTAAGGGTTCAATCTCTACAACATTCTCAACAACCACATTAGATTCTTCAAATTTAACATGCATGGATTCTTCAATGGTAAGTGTAGATCTATTAAACACTCTATATGCTTTGCTAGTAGAAGAATATCCAACAAAGATAGCTTCATAAGCCTTAGCATCAAATTTACCCAAATTATCCTTAGTATTTAAAACAAAACACTTGCATCCAAAAACTTTGAAATATGCAACATTTGGTTTTCTAGAATGATACATTTCAAAAGATGTTTTAGAAGAATTTTTGCATAAATAAATACGATTCGATATATAGCATGCGGTGTTTACGGCCTCGGCCCATAAGTATTGAGGGAGGTCATACTCACTAATCATTGTCCTAGCCATCTCTTGAAGTGTTCTATTTTTCCTTTCTACAACTCCATTTTGTTATGGAGTTCTAGGACAAGACATTTCATGCTTAATTCCTTTTTCATCACAATAAGTCATGAAGAGTTGGTTAACAACTCACCACCTCTGTCACTCCTTATTTTCAAAATCGGAAAACCTTTTTCTTTTTCAACTCTTTTTCGAAAAATCTTAAAATGAGAAAAAGTTTGATCTTTATGTTGCAAAAAGAAAACCCAAGTAAAACGGGAGAAATTATCAACCAAAACAAATGCAAATCTACTTCCATTTAAACTCTTAGTTTTAGTTGGTCCAAAAAGATCCATGTGAATTAATTCTAAAGGCCTAGTTGACATGATATCCTTGATTGGTTTAAAGGAAGACTTGGTTTGTTTCCCAAGTTGGCACGCACCACAAATGCGGTCTTTCTCAAAATTCAAGTAAGGTATACCCTTCACCAATTCCTTTGAATTAATCCTAGAAATATGGTCAAAAGATGCATGTCCTAGTCTTCTATGCCAAAGCCAAGAATTTTCATCAAAAGCATTCAAGCATTTAGTAGAACAATCTAAATTAAGCATGTCAATAATATAAACATTATTATCACGAAAACCGGTGAGAATACAAACATCGGTTTTAACATCAAAAATCTTGCAAGAAGTATCATCAAAAACAACTTTAAGTCCACGATCACAAAGTTGACTAATGCTAAGCAAATTATGTTTTAAACCATCTACTAAAACAACATTCTCAATAATAGGAGATGCACCAATTTGAATGTTACCTATACCGATGATAGTTCCTTTGGAGTCATCCCCGAAGGTGACGGTGCCACCTTCCATGTACCTTGATAGGGTTGTGAAGTTGTTGATGTCCCATGTCATGTGTCTTGAACAACCACTATCAAGGTACCACCGCTCCCTACGTCTTGGAGCTTTGGTGTGTACCTACATCAAACAATTTAAGACTTGATTTTGGTACCCACATTTTCTTGGGTCCTCTAGGGTTAGTGTCATGAACCCAAACAAGATTATTTGTTCTATTTAGTTGATCATAGCAAAACTTAGCTAAATGTCCATTTTTACCACAATATGTGCATCTATACACTCTAGCATATTTAAAAGCATAGTGAGTGTGTGATTTGTGAGCATGAGAAACTTTAGCATGAGTGGTGTGAGCATGAGAATTCTTAGCTTGTGAAGTGTTAGCATGTGAAGTGTGCTTTTTAGAAAACATGTTCTCAAGTTTCTTGGTATTAAAAGCACAATCATTTAAAACTTTTTCAAAATCATTCATTTTTGATTTAAAGGAAGAAATTTCTTGTTCATCAATAATAGGAGATTTTGCTTTACAAGAAACTTTGTAGGCATTAAATTCTTTTTGTATAGAAATGAGATTAGAAGAAATATTATCCTTTTCTTTAGAAACCATAGCAAGCTCATTCTTAAGAAAAGCAACTTCTTTTTGTAATTTTATGCATTCAAGTTTCTTGTTATCATAAGTTTCAGAAAGTTCTACAAAAGCATGTACTAGAACTTCCTTACTTACATCATCATCTTCATCATCAAGGGATTGAGGGGTTACCTTGGGTGTGTTTGCCATGAAACACATATTAGCTTGATCCACCTCCTCTTCGGACTCGCTTTCCGAATCCCACGTAGCTTTGTAAGCTTTCTTTTCCTCCGGCTTCTTTGGCTTGAAGGAGGAAGTCATTTTCTTTTTGAACTCCGGACAATCCGCCATGATATGTCCGGGTTTGCGGCAATTGTAGCATATGATCCTCCGCTCCTCTTTGCCTTCAAATTTTCTCCGGAAGTTGAGCTTGTTCTTCCGGTACATCCTCTTGACGTTGCGAACAAGTAGAGTAAGCTCCTCATCTTCTTCTTCGTCATCTTCATCGTCATCATTGGTGGATGAAGTCTTGAAGGCTATGGATTTCTTCTTTGAAGTAGTGGCCTCTTCTCTTGCCTTCTTCTCCATCTCATGGGTCTTTAGGTTCCCAATGAGACTAATGAGGTCTATCTCGTCCTTGTCGTTCAACTCCTTCAAGGTGGTGGCCTTGATCTCCTATGATGAAGGAAGAGCCCGAATTACTTTCCGCACCTTTTGATCGTTGGAGATGTCATCACCTAAGGAAGAAAGACCATTAGTGATTTTAGTAAACCTTGTAGCCATACTATCAATAGACTCATCATCAAGCATTTTAAATGACTCATATTGGGACCTCAAGAGATCTATCTTAGCTCTCTTGACTTGTAAAGTCTCCTCGTGTGTGACCAATAAGTGTTGCCAAATCTCATAGGCGGATTGGCAATGAATTACCCGTGTAAGGTCATCCTCATTCAAGGCGGTTAATAGGGAGTTTTGGGCCTTGGAGTTAGCCTCATATAGTTTAAAGTCAAGGTCGGTCCAAGTGCTCTCATCACCATCGGGTGCTTCATAGGGTTTGGTCAAGGACTTGGCTACTAAACTACCCAAAGATTGTAAAAATATAGTCATCCTAACCTTCCAAATTGGGAAATTTAGTCCATCAAATTTAGGTGGGGATTTAATGTTGTCGGCCATGTTTACTAGTGATGAATGAATGAAATGAAAATGTTGATTAGCAAGTTTTAAGGATCTCTCTATGGATGTTAAGCCAAACCTAGAGTCCAAGCTCTGATACCAATTGAAAAGTCACCTAGAGGGGGGGTGAATAGGTGACAATGCTAATCAAAGGGCAAATAAAAAATTTAAAGCTACAATAATTACCAATCAAGATTCACAAGATGAATGCAAGCAAGTAAATATGACAATGATTATGATGAGCAAGAATAAGAGCAAGTATAGTAAAGTAAAGAGTGCAAGAAAGTAAACCAATCGCAAACACAAGGATATGTTATCGAGGTTCGAGCACCCAGCTCTACTCCCCGCCTTCCCCAGAAGGATTCTAGCTACTTCCACTATCACAAAGAACAATTACAACCGGAGTACCCAACTCCACAATTACAATCACAAGAATCTCTGAGTAGTCACAAGACCACAAACTCTCTCTTTCAAAAATCTCTTCCCTTACAAAGGTCCTTAGAGAATAATGAGTAGAATTGAAGCTCTTTTGTGTGTAAGAAAAAAAATTGAAATCAGAGAAAATCTTTTGAAAACCCTTCAGAAAATTGAGAGAATTTAGCACAAAAACCAAGAACTTTTGAAAGCCTTAAACTTTTGAATTTTGTAGCAATAATTGTTGTAACCAATCTCTCCCCAAACATCCCTATTTATAGGAGAGGGCTAGGGTTTAGGGATAAAACATAATTACTGATGTTTAGGAGGTAATTAGTTCAGAATATATTAATTAAACTAATTTTAAACACAAAAAGACAAAAATAAACAGCTCTTTAAAAACTGCCCATTACTGTTCAACGGCTAGCTCGGTCGACCGGTGCGGTCGACCGCTAGTTCAAAATTATGACCGTTACAGGCATTCGGTCGACCGACCCGGTCGACCGGAAAAACCAGAGAGCAAAAACTATAGGCCGGTCGACCGTGTCGGTCGACCGACAGACATGCACACGGATACGTGCATCTGCCAGAACCTCGGTCGACTGGGACGGTCGATCGG
Organism: Agave tequilana; assembly: GCA_038442645.1. Taxonomy (NCBI): domain Eukaryota; kingdom Viridiplantae; phylum Streptophyta; class Magnoliopsida; order Asparagales; family Asparagaceae; genus Agave; species Agave tequilana. The sequence goes on from JAVJIF010007817.1 coordinate 146,389, forward strand.
TATAACCTGACACAGATTCGGTCGACCGGCCGGTCGACCGGAACTGGTCAAAAATCAGACTTAGAAAGAATTTAGAAAAAGATTAAGATTTTGATAAAAATACTTTTGAACAGGGATTAGTATAAAACATAAATATATATCTGTAGGCAAAATCTTGTATGAAAAATATTTTTGTATAAATTATAGGAAAACATTTTGGATTGAACATGTACGCAAAAACGTGTGTGATAGAGCTTCAAACCTATCCACTATTCTTTAACAAACTTCTAAACTATAAAACTAAAAATAAAATTTGCATAGCAATCTTCAAATCTTTGAGCCATGCTATCCTTGCTAGAGCCTTCTTCTTCTATGATCCTTCCTTGATGTGCAATATGCCTTCATAGCTTCATGAACCTAGAAGTTGTTGCAATAGCAAGCAATGGCCTCCAAAATTTGTACAAACCTGAAACTCATCTTAATAAACTTATTAGTACCAAATAGCTCATATTTGGTTTGTCATCACCAAAACCAAAAACAAATGGAGAGTGTAACCTTTTGGGCCAACACTATCGCTAGCTCTCCTCGAGAATCGACCCGGTATAGCCATTGCTATAGCGGAGATTGGAAAGGGTATAACGATCTTTAAATATATTTGTGGGAGTGATCTAAGCACCAAGGTGGATTCTAACCTTCATCTCTTTGTTAAATATTTGTGCTAAAACTCTACACAACTCTTTCCTAATCAAATTTTTGGCGCCGTTGCCGGGGAGAGCAACGGTATTTGTTTGAAAGTGAAGAATTAAACGAATACTCTTCTCTGTTGCAGGTACAGGTTGAAGATACAGCAAATCTTGCATAGCAGAAATATATAAGTGGACCTGGGCCTCTGCTCTCGAAAGCAGAGACCAGGATCCCTCTGACTTGTCGCGTTCCCACGGCAAAAGCCACGGTTCCGCGGCAAGGAGGAGTTGACTACTGACCAGTTTTCTGCAGGGCTTGCTTCTCTGCAAAATACAGCTGCTGAAATACTTTAAGTCTTGTATTCTTCACCATATATCTGCTAATCAACAGTAAAAAATTGGTTGTAATTGTTAAAAAATTGTTTAGACATTTGCATTCTAGGCACGTGTCTTTCAATTCCTTTACATTTACTGTTGAAGAGTGCTGGAGACAAGGTACGTGAGCATAGCATATAGACTAGGATTAACTCTTTGTTTGATTTAATTAAGCTTTGGGTGAACCTTGTTTGTTGATATCGTACACTTGCACTAATTGATTCTAAGGGCAAATCCCATAAAAAAGATAAGGTGGGGATTTTATCACCCCTTCCTTAGCCCACAAACCATTTTCCCCACGCACTCACAATCCTAAGCTTCTAAATAAAAATTGCTAGACGTTGGCCCTAGGAACATCCGGACTCACTTAGGAGATTATCCTAAGGGGGAAAAGTGTTGGAAAGTGACTTTTGTAAAATCGGTGTCTAGGAAAGGGGTTGAGGGCCGAAAGCCCGAAAGTTGTTGGTTACTTAATTAAGGAACGTCTCTGATGGAAAACCTCCCACCAACCTTACCTTTACCTGGCTGATTTGCTTATAGTCAGAATCTACACTGAACCTCCTGTGGACGATCTACAGTTAGGAGTCGTCTAGGTCCAGAAAACCTAGAAAGCTTGGATTGATTTTTCTTTTTTCTTGATTGTTATTTTTCATTTTTCCGCCTGTGTGATTGGTGCACGTTGATTGTGTAATTGTATGCAAGAGTGGTATCGAGATCCGAATTCTGCTAGGCTTGTAAGAACTTCTACACTGCCACATACACCACCACTCGACACCATGACCAACAACGTGTCGTTGCAAGACAAGTTCTACCCGATCCGCACATCACTTCCATCTTGCATTCTTCTCCCGAACACAAATGGAAATAACTTTGAGTTGAAGCCCCAGTTCATAAACACACTTCCACGATTCCATGGCCTTGAATCTGAGGATGCGTACTTCTTCATCCGAGAGTTTGAAGAAGTATGCCTTATGATGAGGATTTCCCAGTTAACCGATGATGCTGTCAGACTTAGGTTTATACCTTTCGCATTGAAGGATATTGCTAAGAAGTGGCTTTATAATCTCCCAGTTAGCTCAATTTCTTCTTGGGATGATTTCGTTAAGGTCTTTCTTAAAAAGTTTTATCCTATCCATAAGACAGCCCTGATGAGGAAGAATATAATGCAGTTCAAACAAGAAGCCAATGAACCATTCTGGAAGTACTTTGAGCGCTTCAAAGACCTAGTAGCCCTGTGTCCCCATCACGGTATAGAAAAATGGCGCCAGTGCCAGATTATCTATGATGGCTTGATTATCAGACTAAGACGCTCCTTGAAACCATGTGTCAAGGAGAATTCTTAAAGAAGGATGAAGATCAGGGTTGGGATCTTTTTGAGGCTTTAGCTGAAAAGACAGTCCAGTGGGAGTCATGTACTGAGAAACCTACAGCCACTACTTCCAGAACTGGTTTACACTCCATAGGATCCTCAATAGCTACAGAAGCTAAAATCACGCAATTGATGAAGAGGATTGAATTGCTAGAGTCCAGGGAAAACTCTGCTGTTAATCAGGTCAACCCAACACCAGTGGTAAACCCGGGTTGTACCTACTGCCATGATTTGAATCATCTGTTTGAGGAGTGTCCAGTTTATCAAACTCAAATGTTTCAGGAGAGTACGAATGCCACATACACCAGACCCACTTACAATCCTTACTCCAAAACCTATAATCCGGGATGGCGAAACCATCTGAATTTTTCTTGGAGTCAGTCTGGTCCTGAGCAGCCGAGACAGCCATTTTCACAACAATACCCTGCTCAGTCTCATCCACCGACTTACCACCAGAATCCACCAAATGTCCATTCATACCAGAGTCCACCCAGATTCCAGTCATATCAAAATCTTGTGCCATACCAAGCAAATTTTCAGCCCCAATATCAACATCATCCACCACCCAATCCTTCAGACAAGAAAATTTCTGAGTTGGAGAAAATGATAGAGACCTTATCTAAAACTTAAGCCGCAATGATGAACAATCAGCAGCAGGACATGAATAAATTGCAAATCCAAATAGGGCAGTTGGCTAATTCTCTGACTGAAAGACAAAAAGGAATGTTACCTAGCCAACCAGTACCAAATCCCAAAGCCCATTTTCCTTTGCATGAAGTTGAAGACTTGGGACCCAGCCAAAGCCAATGCCAAGCTATTCAAATCCTTAGGTCTGGGAAGCATGTAGACAACAAGGTTTCAAATCAATCTCCCAAATCTGTGTCACAACCACCACCTTCTGTTCCAATTCAACCCATGCAAAATAGTCCTTCTTCAAGCACACAACCATCCACTTCCCAGTCAAAAGGAAAAGAGAAAGTTGATGAGCAAACATATAAGCCTGTTGTCCCATTCCCAAATAGGCTTACAAATCATAAAATGAATGCTCACATGGAGAAGATAAAAGAGATATTTAACCAAGTACAAATCAATGTCCCTCTCTTAGATGCCATTAAACAAGTCCCATCCTATGCCAAGTTCTTGAAAGAAATGTGTACCAAAAGAGAAAAGCAAATGTCCCTAAAAAAGTCTTCTTGGCTTCCAACATAAGTGAACTGCTCAATGGTCCTATCCCTGTGAAGTACAAAGATCCAGGGAGCCCTACCATTTCTTGCATCATAGGGCAGACCACCATAAATAGGGCTTTGCTTGACTTGGGCGCGAGCATCAATCTTCTCCCCTTTTCCGTATACCAGCAGTTAGGGTTAGGCAACCTTCGTCCAACCCAGATGACTATACAGTTGGCTGACCGCTCTGTAAAGATTCCCAAGGGGGAGATTACAGATGTTTTAATACGGGTCGGGGAATTCATTACCCCGTGGACTTTGTCGTTCTTGAAACACAACCCGTACAAAATCACAGAGCACAAACACCTGTCATTCTAGGACGTCCTTTCTTAGCCACCGCGAATGCGATCATCAACTGCAGAAATGGATCGATGAGGCTGACGTTCGGAGATATGACAAAGGAGGTGAATGTCTTCCATCTGGGGAAGCAGCCAAGGGATTTGGAGAATGATTCTTTTGATGTGAACTTGATAGAGGGGTTAACTAGTGAACATGTTGAGGAGGTTGAAAATGAGTATGAAGAGGAATTTGAGTTAGAATCAGACGACTTCACTCTTGATCAGATTGTTGAATCAAATGTTGAAAGGACCACTAATTCCACCCCTATTCTTCCCTTGCACCATGAACAACCAGTGATAGATCCTGTCCCTTCTAAGCTTAAGGTTCTTCCTAGCCATCTCAAGTACAAGTACTTGGATGAAAAGGAATCCTTTCCTGTAATAATTGCATCCAATCTCACTGAACAACAAGAAGAGGACCTTTGACTGTGTTAAGGGAAAATAGAGAAGCCATTGGTTGGACCATGGCTGATATCAAGGGGATTAGTCCTTCCATTGTTCAACACAGAATTCATCTGACGGAAGATGCTAAGCCGAAAAGAGACCCACAGCGCAGACTTAACCCCATTATGCAAGAAGCTGTTAGATCTGAGATTTTGAAACTATTAGACAATGGGATTATCTATCCCATATCTGATAGTCAATGGGTAAGTCCAGTTCATGCTGTGCCTAAGAAAGCTGGATTTACGGTGGTGGAAAATGAGAATAAAGAATTAATACAAACACGTCTTCCAACGAAGGTTCGAGTTTGTATTGATTATAGGAAGTTGAACACCGCCACACGTAAAGACCACTTTCCACTTCCAATCATTGATCAGATGCTGGAGAGATTGGCGGGACACGAGTACTATTGTTTCCTAGATGGATATTCAGGATATAATCAGATCCCAATCGCTCCCGAGGACCAAGAGAAAACGACCTTCACCTGTCCCTTTGGAACGTTTGCGTACAGAAGGATGCCCTTCGGCCTTTGCAATGCTCCGCAACGTTTCAACGTTGCATGTTGAGCCTCTTTTCGGACATGGTGGAGAGATTTCTGGAAATTTTCATGGACGATTTTTTGATCTATGGGGATTCTTTTGAGCAATGCTTGTACCATCTGAAGCTGGTTTTACAACGATGCATGGAGAAAAATTTGACACTTAACTAGGAAAAGTGTCATTTCATGGTCAAGCAAGGAATCGTACTTGGGCACAAGGTATCACGAATAGGAATCGAGGTGGACAAGTCTAAAGTGGAAGTCATAACGAAGCTCACTGAACCACAATGCTTAAAGGACATTAGATCATTCTTAGGGCACGCTGGTTTCTATAGAAGATTCATTCAAGGGTTTAGCAACATTGCAAGACCTTTGACAAATCTTTTAGGAAAGGATGTACCCTATATATTCGATGAGGAATGTCAAAAGTCATGGAAAGAGCTTAAAAGTAGACTTGTCTCAGCTCCGATAATTTCTGCACCGGATTGGACCAAACTATTTGAGATTATGTGTGACGCCTCTGACTTTGCTATAGGCGCTGTTTTAGGACAGCGTATTGATAATAGGCAACACGTAATCTATTATGCTAGCAGAACGCTAAATGATGCCCAACTCAATTACACGACTACTGAAAAGGAATTTTTAGCAGTTGTCTTTGCGTTGGAGAAATTCCGTCAATATCTGCTAGGGTTCAGGACTATAATTTTTACTGATCACTCCGCCCTAAAATACTTGATGCAAAAGAAAGATGCTAAGGCAAGATTGATTCGTTGGATACTTCTTTTGCAAGAGTTTGATTTGAAAATAAAAGATAAAAAGGGCGTTGAGAACGTGGTTGCGGATCACTTGTCGAGAATCCCAAACGCACCTAAGGAAAGAATACCGATTAACGATGATTTTCCTGACGAGCACATTTTTGAGATATGTGGAGAGCCCTGGTATGCTGATATAGTGAACTACCTTGCTACCAGGCAAATACCTTCTCATTGGTCAGGACAAGAAAAATATCGTTTTCTGCGCCAAATGCGGTTCTTCTTTTGGGATGAACCGTATTTATTCAAATACTGTCCTGACCAAATCATACGTAGATGCCTTCCTGAGGATGAACATCAGAGCGTTTTGACATTCTGTCACAAGTTAGCTTGCGGTGGACATTTTGGTCCACGGAAAACTGCGGAAAAAGTGCTTCAGAGTGGATTCTACTGGCCCACTCTCTTTAAGGATGCATATACCTTTTGCAAGCTTTGTGATAAATGTCAAATGACGGGTCGTATTACACAGAGAGATATGATGCCCCTCACACCCATCTTGGAAGTCGAAATTTTCGACCTCTGGGGCATCGATTTTATGGGACCTTTTCCTCTGTCCTACGGTAACCAATACATTTTGGTAGCCGTAGACTATGTTTCTAAATGGGCTGAAGCGATTCCAACACGGACAAATGACAACCATGTTGTCATCAAGTTTTTAGAGACTACATCATCTCTCGCTTTGGAGCCCCCCGTGCGATAATAAGTGATAATGGGAGTCATTTTTGCAATAGGGCTTTTGAAGCCCTGATGCGCAAGTATTCTATCACTCACAAATTATCCACGGCTTACCATCCTCAAACCAATGGGCAAGTTGAAGTCACGAATAGACAGATAAAACTCATTTTGGAGAAAACTGTAGGACAGAACCGTAAGGATTGGTCCATCAAACTCACTGATGCCTTATGGGCATACAGGACCGCTTACAAGACTGTCCTCGGTATGTCTCCATATCGAGTTGTATTTGGGAAACCTTGTCACTTGCCTGTTGAATTAGAACACCGAGGTATGTGGGCTTTAAAATAGCTGAATTTGGATTTGGATAAAGCCGGTGCTTTAAGGAAGTTGCAGATATCCGAGCTTGAAGAGCTGAGAAACGAGGTATATGATAATGCTCGGATCACGAAGCACAGAACCAAGCTTTTTCACGATAAATCCATTCACAGGAAAATTTTTGTCGTAGGACAAAAGGTTCTGTTGTATAATTCACGACTCCATCTTTTCCCTGGTAAACTGAGAACCAGGTGGTCAGGGCCATTCATTGTGCAAACTGTCTTTTCCCATGGTGCGATTGAGATTCTTGACCCGAATAATGGCAACAAATTCACTGTGAACGGTTAACGTCTTAAGCCATTTTTTACCACTGATTCCATGTCACACGACGTTCACGAATTGGGTCTTTGTGACCCAGTTTATTTGTGACATTTCCATCTGTATAGTTTCCCATGCATTTTCCTGCATATTATTTTGGGACCACACTTGTAAATATTTTCTTTTACACTTTTTGTAAATAATAAAAAAAATAAAAAAATTAGGGATTTTTGTGCATATAAAGAGTTCCACATTCCTAGGATTCTCTCTTCCCTAGGATTCCACTCATTTCCAAACTCCTTTGACCTAGGGTTATAATTATATCTTTGACCTAGGGATAACTTTGGAAATCCCATTTTTTCTTCCCCCTATAAATACTCTCCTCCCCAACTCATCCTCCCTCAAACGAAAACTTCTCCTCAGATCTGAAAATCTCCTTCCACAGCCGACCTCCACCAAAATTCTGCTCCCCAGTTTTCCTAATCTACCGCGCCCTGCCGCAGTTCCGCCGCAGTTCTGACACCTCAGGCGCGCTGGAAAAGTTCAGGCTGACTGACTTCTTTCCCTGGAGACAGAAACAGACCCATTCTTCCTGAAGCTGTCTCTGGTGCCTTCTGCACACCTGTCTTTTGATTTCCCCCCACGAAATCCGGGGGTGGTTTGATCTCTTGGTTCCTTTGCTCTAAATTTTTACTGTTATTAATGGCCCCTAGCTTGTTTGTGGAGAGGGATTTCTCTAAACTTTTGAATGATCAAGGGGATATGGGCATATATTTGTAGATCTAATACATGCGTGGAATTGGTATTCCTTAGTTTATGATAACAATGACAATGATGCTTACTATTGCCCTGATTTGGTCACCACATTTTACAACACATTGGATCATGCATCTGTTAATCATAACACACAACAATTCACAGTTCATATGCCATATGGTGACATCTTTGTCACCATTCCACTCATTGCTGAAATCACCAATGTCCCCATTCATCCCCATTATACTGACCCGTTGCCACTAGTTGATTACATGCCTATCATGGGGGTCCGCTGCACAGAGCAGGACCGTGGGCTCAAAGCCCAATCCACGTTTAGAAATGTACATTGCATTGGACGTTGGCTCTAACGCAATATTTTTGGACTAGATCATACCACGACTTTCAACAGACCCGTGTTACAAATCATTCATGATTTAATGACTCATAGACACACGGTTTGTTTGAATAGGGCCATTTTTCATGCCATACTTGATAATTCCTCCCGCACTCGGGGTGCAAAATATTCTCATCCAGTCTTGATTACACGTTTGTGTAGAAACTTCCTACCAGACGCTGTATTTGACTCATTTGACCGAGTGTATGTTGTAGCTGAGAAACCCACCAGTGCATACACTGGTTGCTTACACGCCCTCTGGACACCTCGTGCCCAACCTGAGGACATTCCTGTGGAGTCCTCTTCGGAGGAGAGCTTAGAGGAGAAAGATGAGCCCCAATTTTGGAGACAGGACCCACCAGCAGAATCACGAGCCTTCATGTCCGTCATTTGGAAGGGCATGAAGAAGATATTTAGGGGGCAGGTCCGGCTTAGGAAGAAGGTAGAGGAGCAATCCTCTCGCTTAGATGGTATAGAGGCAGCGTTGAGGAGAACACAGTCGGCTGGATCGAGCACCACCGTGGGTCCAAAACGACAGAGGGAGTAGCTTTATCCTTTACCTATTTCATGCATCATTTCATATCGCATACATTGAGGACAATGCATGAGATAGGTATGGGGGGTAGATGCTAACATAGGATTTTTCACTTTCTTTTTAGGTCTTTTTATTTTTTTTAGGATTTTTATTCTCTTTTTAGGTTTTTTTTTTAGATTTTATTTTTTTTAGGTCTTTTTAGATTTTATCTTTCTTCTAGATTTTCCACTTTCTTTTTAGATTTTACTTTTCTTTTAGAAAAATAAAAAATTCATAAAAAAAAGAAGAAATTCTTTGATCCGTGTTTAAAGAATCTAATTTGAAATTTAGGGATTAAGGAAGCCCTTAACTAAGACTTCTAATTATAAGTTGAAAAGAAGAGTTTTGTTAGATTTTTAGGTTAAGTAATAAAGGATTAGAAAAATTACTAGATTTTAATTCTTTCTTTAGGATATAAACATTAAACATATTGAAGGATTAATTAAAGACTTTGTGATTTTAGTTACATATATATATAATATATATGTATATATATAAAAAAAATATAATAAAAAAAATGTGTATATAAATAATAAATACTTAGCCACTGATTAAGCTGGTTAGTCGTGCCTCAAGAAGCATTACCGATCACGCCTAAAGGTGGTTAAGTCCTTAAATTCCTTCGTGGCCTAGTTTACTTGAGTCATCGAACCCGAGGGATGTTTTCTCATCTGGTGCCCTAAGACCGTCTGGTTTGGGAGTCATCGGTAAGAGACTCGTTACAAGGGTAAACTAGAAAGCCTAAGGATGCTAAGGAAATGTAAATAAATAAACATTGTAAATAAAAAAATATTATATATATAAGTAAATAAATGAACTTAGTCTAAGAAAGATCCTTCATATTTATAGATGTATATATATCCTAGGATTGATGCAAAATCAGGTTTTGATCTTTTCCCTAAAATCTTAACCTAAGATGAAAACAAAACTCCAAATAGATACTTATAAGAGGAATGAAAAGTTTAGAGTACCCTAAAACCTATAGGTCAAATTAGAATCTTTAAAACATGGATCAAAAATTTCACTAACCCTTTTTCTTTATGGATTTTGTGGGTGTAATCTGCTGAAAACCCTCAGGAGACAACACTCCTCCTTTAGGGTAACCTAGAGGTTTAACGGCTTGTTGCACGTGCTCAGTGCAATCGTGTCACCTACGAAAGTGGTGTAATAAATTAGTTAGGATTTTCTTTTTCTTTTTCTTTCTTTTTTCTTTCTTTTTGCTCGAGGACGAGCAAAAGCTAGGTATGGGGGTGTGATTGTTATACATATTTGCATATTTTACCACTTCCATACCATGCATATTGTATATAAATATGTGATTTTTTAACCCCTTTTCTCTCTATTTTTGCAGACCCACAACCTAAAGAGAAAAAGCCCATTAATCACTTTAATTAGCAATAATTAAAGAGATTAAATCAAAAGAGCTCAAGATTTGAAATCAGAATCCAGAGAGATCCGCGCGCCAACTGAAGACTCTAGAAGGACACGTGGATAACAACCTCGCAACCAACTCGTACCAGAAAGTTGTTAGCCAACGGCCTCAACAGTGCCGCGCCCCTGCCGCGCCCGCGCGGCAGATCCAAGGCCGTTGAGATCCAGATTTTGCGCCAACGGCCAGGGCTCTAGAGGCTTCTCACTGATGGCTATAAATAGGTGACCAGGGTCTGCACAAAAGAAGGGGAGAAGAAAGAGGAGAGAACTAAGGAAACTCTTGTATTTTTTAGCTTTCACCTAGGTTTTTAGTCTCCACCTTCTTCCTCCTAGAGATCTTGACAAAGTGAGAGAGAGAGAGTGCTGTTTGAGAGATTGTATCAAGGAAGTGACATTCTTGTGGTCAAGGATTAATCAAAAGAGCTCTATTCATCTCTTTGCAAACTCTAGTATGTTTTACTTTACTTGCTTTAATTTCTTGCATTAATTCTAGTTCTTTTCTATTGCTTTAGATCTTTGCTTTACATAATGAATTGTAGCTTTGTTACTTGTGTAATGGAGAGCTAAATTCCTATTGCATGGCTAGCTAATAACTTACCTAGCTAACTTCTATCTCTTTGGATGATTGCTTATTTCAATACTTGCATAGTTAGAGTTTCTTTTGATTTCCAAGGAAGTATAGTTGCTTTCCCTTGGTAATGGCTTGTTAAAACTCCATATGACTCATGTGTGCCTCGAATAGAGCCTTGTCAAGAACAAGAGCCTTTGATGGAACATGAGGATGGATCACCAAACATGTGCTACTTGTTAAGAACAACTTCTTTACTTCAAGCTAAATTGTAGTTATATCTTGAATGTTTAAATGAATGTTGATTCTTTCAATTTAGCATCCTTTGAGTACCAATCCTAGAGTTCATCATTGAACATCTATTTAGTGAGCCTATGATTCAATATGAGGCTTCAAGCTAACAACAAGAGAACACTAATCTTCAAGATGGAAACATCAATTGAACAAACATGCAAGTTATTTTTATTGCCAATGAATCAATATGAGGCAATCTTGCAATCACCATTGAGTTTAGCAAGTTAGCAATGAGGTAAAGTTAGCTAGCCATGTACCTTCTCATATAAAAGTTTTCCAACATTTTCTTTTAGCTTTTCTTTCTTTGCAATACACTTCACTCATTCTTTTAATTTCTTTTCCATAATGCACAAATCCATCACTTCTTTTCATGTTACTTCTTGCAATTGTGTAAATACATAGAAGACATTTCGTTTTCATTTCTTCACTACATACCGTAACGCTTCTATCGCTAGCTCTCCTCGAGAATCGACCCGGTATAGCCATTGCTATAGCGGAGATTGGAAAGGGTATAACGATCTTTAAATACATTTGTGGGAGTGATCTAAGCACCAAGGTGGATTCTAACCTTCATCTCTTTGTTAAATATTTGTGTTAAAACTCTACACAACTCTTTCCAAATCAATAGCCACTTGCTATAGCGGTAGAATTGAGCACTTGCACATCTCTATTTTTAAGTTCTAAAATTCTGTATTTTTGTGTGCAGGTCTACCTCAATCAATTTTTGGCGCCGTTGCCGGGGAGGGACGGTAAGTAATTATCTTTAAAGTTTACATTTTTGGTTAACTTTCTTCTTTATTTTTTGTACAGATTTGACAATAAGGAATCTTTGCTACAGTGGACATATAAGTGGCCCTGAACTCTGCTCTAGAAAGTAGAGCCAAGAAGCCCTCAGATTTGCTACATTCATGTAGCAATCTGAGTGAACTACTAACCTGTATTTTTTGCAGGTTGGCTGAATTGCGCAATTTAAATATCTGTATCATTTATTTCCTTGTTTGATTCACTGTAATTACTTTCTAACCTCAACAGTAAAATGATGATTGTAAATGCTAAAATGATTTAGACTTTGCATTTAGGCATGTGTCTATTTCATTACATTTTCTAGTTACTGTTGAAGAGTGCTGGAGCAAAGGTACGTGTGCATAGCATTTAGTATAAGAACACTTTTGGATTGTTTACATTGCTTAAGTGTTGCTTTTCTTGTACACTGCACTAAATTGATCTAAGGGCTTGTCCTATAAACAAGATAAGGTGGGAAGTCATTATCCTCCCTTAGCCCACAAACAATCTCCTCACTAACTAACCCAAACCTAACTAAAAATGAGTAGACGTTGGCCCTAGGGACATCTCGGACTCAATTAGTAGATTATCCTAAGGAGAAAAAGTGTTGGAATTTGACTCCTGCCAAATCAGTGTCTAGGAAGGAGATTAAGGGCCGAAAGCCCGAAGGTTGGTAGTTACTTAATTAAGGAACGTCTTTGACGGATAATCTCTCACCAATCTTGCCCTGACCTGGCTGATTAGCTTGTGGTCAAAGTCTGCATTACACCTCTTTTGGACAGTCTAACCAATTAGGAGTCGTCTAGGTCAAAGGTCTACCCTAACTTAGGTTAGAATTTTTTTCTTTTTTGTTTGCTTATTTGTTTGTTTTTTTTTCTTTGTTTGTGTTTTATTGTGTGATATGGCTTATAACAACAATTTTTTCAATTTTAATGGTAATCCATATTACACATCAACCTCTTCTTCGGATATTACCAACCCGGCATATCATAACTTTAACCAACCTAGTGTGCCAGATTGGTCTTATTCGAATCATTACATGCCCCAGTCCCAATACTATGAACAAGACTGGAATAATCATCACTACTCTTCACAGAGTCAATGGGGATACAACTCCCCCGAGCCATATTGTCAAATACCCTACCAACATCCAGCTTTATATACTCCTTCTCCCGAACAACCATTAGAAGAATCAATTGACTGGGAAAAGAGGATGGAAGCCTTAGATGAGCTTGAGCGACGAATTCAAATTTTGGAAGACTCAAAATCCCGTAAAAATTTTCAAGTCACAGATCCCTACTCTATTTTTTCAAGGAGAATATGCCACTTAGAAAAGAGTATGAAAACCATGATTCAATGTCAAATGGTCCACTCGATATGATAGAAGAAAGAATTAGTAGATTGGAGAACATGCGTAGGAATAAGGAAACTCTCCCTATTCAATCTTTGACTATTCCTAACACTTCTAGCCATATTGATGAAAACCAAGAATCATGGTATCTTGAAGACCAAAGCCTTGAACTTGACCAATATCAACCCATTAACGAATTGGCAAGTTTTCATTTTAATGAGATTGAACTTGATCATGAATGTGAACCCGATCCCCAACTTTGTGATTCAGTTTCCATCTTTGAATCTATGTTGACTCCGGTATTCTTACCCAATTTGGATCAATTTTCTGAGCCAACATTTATTCCTGTACCTATAGATTTTGAAATTGAATCACCAATTTTGGATAGTCACATTCCATTGATGGGAAAAGAATGTGAATATCAATTCTTGGACTTGGACTCAACGCTTGAACCAAACTAACTCTCGAACCCCAAGTCAATTTTCCCGAGTTTGTATTGGTTCCTGAACCTATCATTTTTGAGTCCAAGTCAACCATTCCACCAAGTCACATTCTTTTGTTGGATATAGGGATAGACCATGATGAGTCTGTGATGATTTTTCAGGACTGGTCATGTAAAGGAAGTAAGTTTCACGATAGGATCTTTCATGATCCTATTCATACTGGGGACTGTAAATATGTAAATAGAATAGAGGTCAATAAAGGTAGGTTCCGTGAACTACCACATTATCTTGATTGGGTAGCAACGCTTGACCTAATTAGACCACCACCGGAACTACCACCTTAAGGCAGTATTTTCCTTCCCTGTCTTCTTTTTCATGCATCTATGCATTAATTCATACATTGAGGACAATGCATGAGATAGGTGTGGGAGAGGGTTCTAACATAACTTAGGTTTTTCTTTACTTTTAAAAACTTTTTGAAAATAGAAACAATATTTTGACATTATTTTTTGTAAGAAATTAAGTCAATTTTAAGGAATAGGAAAATCAGAATTAGGATTTCTTAAACTTGGTCAAAATAAGATTATTTGTTTGATTTTTAGGGTTAGGAAGATAATTTGTCAAAGTAATTTAGTCTTGATCTTTACCTTAATGAAATATGCACACTTAATACACTTACACACTTAAGGTTCAAAAATAAAGATTCTTATGCCTTATAATATATATATATATATATATATATATATATATATATATATATATATATATATATATATATCTATCTATGAAAGATGAACAAATCTAATTATTGATTAGTTAGGTACTTTGGCCTAAGCAAGCCTTAGTATTTATGCGAAAGATGATTAGATAAGTTTGAGAAAAAATATAAAAATCTTCTGATTAAGCTGGGTATTTGTGCCTAATAAAGCATAAGTATTCACGCCTAAAAGGGGTTCATATAATAAAATCTATAGTTTTGTGGCCTTGTTTGCTCGAGTCCTTAAGTCCTTGGGGTGTTTTCTCACCCGGTGCCCTAAGACCGTTTGGTTTGGGAGTCATCGATTGAAGGCTCGTTACATGGGCAGATTAGAAAGCCTAATAGAACTAAGGAATAATACCACAAAATATATATATATATAAATAAATAAGGTATAAGAGTTAGAGTTAATGAACCCTTAGTCAAAATTTTCACAGTCACGATGATGCATATGACTCAGGGTAAAGTAATAGACTACATGAGAAGTACAATTTGACTCCTTACTTTGATTGGTAACAAATTTTTGAATAGAGACTAAGTTTAGGAATAAAAAATTCAGTTTTCCTATAAGTTATAGATTACTTAAATCTTACAATTATATTTCAAATATTTTTCTCTTTCAAAATGCTTTTCGAAAATACTAACTCTTTGTTTCTCTTTCTTTATGGATTTTGTGGGTGTAATCCACTGAAAACCCTCACGAGACAAAACTCGTCCTCTAGGGGAAACCTAGAGGTTTAACGGCTTGTTGCACAAGCTCAGTGCAATCGCGTGACATACGAAAGTGGTCTAATAACCTTTGATTTAGTTTTGTTGTTTTGCTCGAGGACGAGCAAAAGATAGGTGTGGGGGTGTGATCGTACACATATTTTGCATTCTTTTCATTACACTCCTACATTTATCGTGTAATAAATCTGCTAATTTTCTTATCTTAAATATTTATTTTGCAGAAGATAATAATGAAGAGAAAGAGGATTAAACCAAATAAATACCAGTTAAAATCAGATTTAACTGGATCTATTTGGTTAGCTGAGGATGATCCCAGATGTAGTTAGAACAAATCAAGGATTGGGGCAAATGTTCAGCTGAAGATCAGAGCAAATCAAAAAGATAACACCAAATGAAAACCGATAAAATTCAGATTTCTATAAATCCATTTTGGTTAGCTAAAGATCAATTGAGAATAATATCAAATACAGAGAGATAAATGGATAGAGAAAAGATCAACGGATGAGATGAAGCAAGTTTGACTCAGATTCTGACTGAATACATTTTAGTATTTGAATCATAACTTTCTCTACAGAATCTAAAATCTTATGATTCAAGACGATCCAGAAAGAATACTTACAGGGCTACAACTCTTATGTTGATCATTATTTGTAATTCTGTCATTTGATAAGTGATATTCAGCAATCAACACGCTAACAAACTGCAGATCAGAATGAATATCCACCTCAAATCAAGTTTGGAGATAAGGGGAGGATTCAAATTCAGAAAAGCCAGCTTTCCCTATCTTCATACTCCTCTAACCTCTGTATTTCTTCTATAAATACCTGCAATCTCAAAGGCAAGGGGGACGACCGACCAAGCAGAGAATAGAACTTAGGATAATTTGTAGTTTGTAACTTAGGTTTTTAGTTTTCTTTTTATGTAATTTTTATTTTCTTTATGTAACTGAGAGGAGAGACGACTTTCATGGAGGAATGAGAGCGAGCTTGTACTGCCGGTGACACCAGTGTAAGTGATCTCTTCTTTCATTGTTATTTGAATCGAATCAAAGTTTCTTTTTCTTTCTTTACTCTTGTTTTCTTTTACTCTCCTCTGATGTGTTGGAATCTAAGAGAATCTGATAGCCTCGAGACTGCTTTGCCGTTGCAAGTGTCCTTGATGGCCTATGGTGAAGAACAACCCTTCTCTTGCTAGTATAGTTTGCCCTTTTATTCGTAGTGTAGATCGAGAATGGGGAAGATCCTATACGCCATGCTTGATTGCCTTCAAAGACAAGGTAAGTCGTCGCAACGAATCCAAGGTATATGAGCACTGAAGAGGTAAGTAATTTTTAGGTTATCTTTCTTTTCTTTCATTCTTTAGTTTCAATATCACAAGCTCCAACCATCTTTATCACTCTTTTTCATTTCTTTGTATATAATCTATTTTTCATTTTTCCATCTTCTTAATCTACCATCTTCTTCCTAATTCAACTTTAACAATTTTTCCTTTCTCTTTTAAAATAAAACTAAAGAAGAATTTTTAACCATTAATGGTATCTGAAAAGAGAACTTGCTAAACAAGCTTCTATCGCTAGTCCCTCCTTGTGGATCACGACTCGCATAGCCACTTGCTATAGCGGTAGAATTGAGCACTTGCACATCTCTATTTTTAAGTTCTGAAATTCTGTATTTTTTGTGTGCAGGTCTACCTCAATCACTGTCCATACTTAAATCGTGAAATTGCAAGACAATGGGATAATTTATCCCATATCTGATATCCAGTGGGTTAGTCCAGTCCATGTTGTGCCCAAGAAAGCAGGTTTTACTGTGGTAAAGAATGACAAGAAAGAGTTAGTACAGACTCGTCTTCCAACGAAGATACGAGTTTGTATTGATTATCGCAAACTAAACGCTGCCACATGTAAAGAACACTTCCCTCTTCCTTTCATAGATCAGATGCTCGAGAGATTGACAAGACACAAATATTATTGTTTCCTGGATGGATATTCAGGATACAATCAAGTCCCAATTGTTCTCGAGGACCAAAAAAAGACAACTTTCACCTGTCCATTTGGAACGTTTGCATACCGACGAATGCCCTTTGGTTTATGCAACGCTCCTGTAATATTCCAACATTGCATGCTTAGTCTTTTTTCAGATAAGGTAGAAAGATTCTGGAGCTTTTTATGGATGATTTTTTGATATACGGCGATTCCTTTGACTAGTGCCTGCATCATTTGAAGTTGATTTTTCAAAGATGCATGGAGAAGAACTTGACACTTAACTGAGAAAAGTGTCATTTCATGGTCAAATAA
Source organism: Agave tequilana (assembly GCA_038442645.1). Taxonomy (NCBI): domain Eukaryota; kingdom Viridiplantae; phylum Streptophyta; class Magnoliopsida; order Asparagales; family Asparagaceae; genus Agave; species Agave tequilana. The sequence goes on from JAVJIF010007817.1 coordinate 163,834, forward strand.
GGAACTGTTCTTGGGCACGAAATTTCAAGTAGAGGGATTGAGGTTGACAAATCTAAAGTGGAGGTGATAGAAAAACTCTCTAAACCTAAATGCTTAAAAGGCATCAGATCTTTCTTGGGGCATGCTGGCTTTTACAGAAAGTTTATTAAAGAGTTTAGCAAAATTGTTAAACCTTTAACTAATTTTTAGGAAAAGATGTGCCTTTCCATTTTGATGAGGGATGTCTACAAGCTTGGGAAGAGCTAAAATAAAAAGTTATCTCGGCACCAATAATATTAGCACCTGATTGGACTACACTCTTTGAAATCATGTGTGACACCTCTGATTATGCCATAGGCGCTGTTCTAAGACAACGTATTGATAATAGGCAACATGTGATTTATTATGCTCGTAGGACACTTAACGAGGCCCAACTCAATTACACAACAACTGAAAAAGAATTTTTAGCAATTGTGTTTGCGTTGGAGAAATTTTGCCAGTACCTATTAGGGTCTAAGCCAACGATTTTCACCGATCATTCCGCCCTCAGGTATCTAATGCGAAAGAAGGATGCTAAGGCTAGGCTTATTCGTTGGATACTTCTTTTGTAAGAATTTGATCTATAAATAAAAGATAAAAAGGGCGTCGAAAATGTGGAGGCTGATCACCTTTCAAGGATTCCTAATGCACCAGTATAGATGGTACCAATCAATGAAGATTTTCCTGACGAACACATCTTCGTTATGTGTAATGAGCCCTGGTATGCGGACATTGTAAATTACCTTGTAACCGGGCAAACACCTTTAATGAGGTCAAAACAGGACAAACACCACTTTTTGACACAGATAGAGTTCATCTTTGGGATGAACCCTATCTATTCAAATATTGCCCTGACCAGATCATTAGGAGGTGTCTTCCTGAGGATGAACATCATAGTAATTCTTTTGGGTTTTCTTGTAAATACCACCAAAATTTTTCTGTCTTTTACCTTAATAAATAATAATAATAAATAATAAATGAAAAATAATAATAATAAAAAATATAAAACTTAATTGATAAATGACACCTAGGTTTCCTCTCTCTTATAAATATACCCATTATTCACCAATAAATTCAAAAGTACAACCCTAGGTAACTAATCTACGTTTTTACCTAAGGGCAAAAAGGAACACCCTTCTCAGCTCTCTTTAAAACATCTCCATACCTACTCCCGTGCCTCTACCCTAAATTTGATATCAGATCTGGAGAGAAGAGACGAGAGCGCCACCACCAGAAAAATTCTAGCCCCTGCCTCATCTAATCTTCCGCGTTTTCTCTGCCAGGGCCGCGGATCCGCGGCCGTTCTGAAGAATTCTACGCGCCGTGAAATTTCCTGTGGTCGATTTTCCTTGTAGATCACAGAATTACAGCAAGCTTTGCGTGTCTCTCTATGGATTGCTCTGTGCAATTCAAATTTTGTTTCCCCCACGTATTCCAGGAGAGGTTTGCGAATGCCTATCTTTTTCTCTAAATTTCAATTCATGGCACCTATAATTTTTGCTGAAAAGGATTTTTCTAGGATCCTTAGTGATGTCAATAGGTATGGCCATGTATTTCTTGATAGGATTAGGGAGTGAAATTGGTTCACATTAGTTTATGATAACTTTGAGTATGAATCTTATTATTGCCCTGAACATGTTAAGCTCTTCTACTCTTGTATTGACTAAACCACTATTGATCTTCAGACCCATCAATTTACTGCGCATCTGACGACTGGGGACATCATTGTCACCACTGACATGTTAGAGGACTACACACGAGTCCCTAGCAACCCACACCATAGCGAGCCCCTTCCTTTAATAGAATACATTACCATCACGGGTGCTCGTTGCACTGAGCAAGACCGTGGGCTCAAAGCCAGTACAACCTTCAAGAACATACATTGCGTTGGATGCTGGATTCAATGAAATATCCTCGGTGTCGATCACACCACTTCTTTCAATAGGCCAGTGTTATAAATTATCCATGATCTGATAACAAAGTGATCGGTCACTGATATTGCATATTTATTAGCACATTCCCATATTTATTATATAATAAACTCTATTTTTAATCCTATTTATTTTCTAATTTATATGCAGGCCATTACTAAGGGAGAGAGGAGAAACGAGCCTAAAAGCACATAAAAATTCTGATTTAATTTAGAATTAATTCAAATCAAAGATCAGGGCAAATCAGAGAAGATAAAATCAGTTGAACAAGCGGTTAAAACAAGATCTTTATAAATTAATTGGTTAAAGCTGAAGATTAAAAGAGGTTTCATCAAATTCAGGACCCAGAACTACAAATCCAGCGAGAGATAAAATCATATCGCGAAACCAGGGAGCAGCATCCCCCGAGTGTGGCCACCTGGCCACACCCAGGCCGTAGAAACGCCACCAAATCTGCGTTTTCGCGGCTTTATTAGGATTGTTGGGGGAGCGTTTGCTCCCCCTATCTTTGTATTCTTTTCCTCGTTTTGGTTTTGCCTATAAATACTGGGTTTTCAAAGACTACAGGGAACGATAAAGCAGAGAAGGATTCTTACACTAGTCTTTCATTCTATTTAGTGTAGGTTTTTATTTTTCTTTTACTGTATTTTTCAGTTTTCATTTATGTAATTCAGAGGAGATCAGAGTTTCATAGAAGAATAGAGTGAAGCTTGTGCTGAGAGTGCCACCGATGTAAGTTGTTCTTCTCTTCTTTTATTGTTACCACATTGAATCTAAGTTACATTTTTTATGTTTTCTTTGTTTTTGTGTTCTTCTTCTTCTTTTCTACTTCTCTTCTTTGGTATCAATTGTTATCCAAGTGAGTCTTATAGCATCGAAAGAGCCTTGCCTTTGCGAGTGCCACTGATAGCTCATGACGATAGATTTTAGTCTCAGTCTGTATCATTTTATACTTATATTGTCTTGATGATGTAATGTGGAAGAGACGAGAATCAACTTTTATGCACTATGCGCTGATTGCCTCCACTTCAAGGTAACATCGTCGCTAAAAATTCAAGGTAAGTATTTGGCCAGAGGAGGTAAGTATTTCTTTTAGGTTTTCTTTCTTTTCTTTTAACTTTTAGTTTAGATCACCAACGCCACAATCTCCCAACTCTTTTATCACTCTTTTTAATTTTTTTATATAAATCTATTTTCCATTTTCTCCACCTTCTCAATCTATCACTTTTTTCTTAACTTAACTGTAACTTATTTTTCTTTTTCTTTTCAAGAACTAAAAGAAGATCTTTAACCATTAATTGTAACTTAAAAGAGAATTCTCTCAAAAGCTTCTATTGCTAGTCCCTCCTTCTAGATCATGACCCACATAGCTACTTGCTATAGCGGTAGTATTGAACACTTGCACATTTTATTTTGTATTTCTGAAATTTTGTATTTTGTGTACAGGTTAAACCTCAATCAAATTTTGACGTCGTTGCCGGGAGGGACGGTAAGTAATTCTCTTTTTAAGTTTACATTTTTGGTTAACTTTCTTCTTTGTTCTTGGTGTGCAGTGATAAATATCAAGGAAATTTTTGCTGCATTGGACATATAAGTGGCTCTGGACTCTGCTCAAGAAAGCAGAGCTTAGAAGCTCTTAGATTTGCTACATTCCAGTGGCAATCTGAGTGAACTACTAACCTATATTTTTGCAGGTTGGCTGAATTACAAAGCTAAACTTCTGCAGCTATTTATTTTCTTGATTAACTCACTGTACATACTATCTAACCTCAACAGTAAATTGATGTTTGTTAAATGCTAAAAATAATTTAGACTTTGCATTTAGGCACGTATCTAATTCATTTACATTTTACATTAATGTTGAAGAGTGCTGGAGTAAAGATATGTGTGCATAGCATGTAGTATAGGAATACTTTTGAATTGTTTACATTGCTTAAGTATTGCTTTTCATGTACACATTGCACTAAATTGATTTAAGGGCTTGTCCTATAAACAAGATAAGATGGGAAAGTCATTACTCTTTCTTAGCCCACAAATAATCTCCTCACTCACTAACCCAAGCCTAAGTAAAACTGAGTAGACGCTGGCCCTAGGGGGGACATCTCAGACTCATATAGGAGACTGACCTAAGGGGCAAGTTGATTTGAATTTGACTCTTGCCAAATTGGTGTCTAAGTTTAGGGATTGAGGGGCAAAACCCTGAAGGTTTGTGGTTTGACATAATTAGGCATGTTGCTTAGGTACGGATACCTCCCACTGATCTTGCCCCCACCTGGCAGATTAACTTGTGGTCAGATTCGACGATATACCCCCCATGGACAGTCTAACCAGTTAGGAGTCATTTAGGTCTAAGGTTTACCCTAAATTAGGTTAGAATTTTTTCTTTTTGTTTGTTTTTTGTTTGTTTTTCTTTATTTGATTTTGACATTTCTAGTGTGATATGGCTTATAGTAACAATTTTTTCAATTTTAATGGTAATCCATATTACACCCCGACGTCTTTTCGGACATTACCAACCCGGCATATCATAACTTTAACCAACCTAGTGTGCCGGATTGGTCTTATCTGAATCAATACATGCCCCAGTCCCAATACTATGAACAAGACTGGAATAATCATCATTACTCTTCACAGAGTCAATTGGGATACAACTCCCCCGAGTCATATTGTCAACCACCTTACCAGTATCCAGCTTCATATACTCCTTCTCCCGAACAACCATTAGAAGAATCAATTGACTAGGAAAAGAGAATGGAAGCCTTAGACGAGCTTGAGCGACGAATTCAAATTTTAGAAGACTCAAAATCCCATCAAAATTTTCATATCACAAATCCTTACTTTATTTTTCAAGAAGAATATACCAACTTACAAAAGAGTATGGAATCCATGATTCAATTCCAAAGTGATCCACTCGACATGATATAAACAAAACTTAGTAGAATGAAAAATGCGTAGGAATAAGGAAACTCTCCCTACCCAATCTTTGACTATTTCTAACACTTCTAGCCATATTGATGAAAACCAAGAATTATGATATCTTGAAGACTTTGACCAAAATTCAATTTCACGACAAAACCTTAAACTTGACCAATATCAACCCATTGATGAATGGCAAGTTTTCATTTTAATTAGACTGAACTTGATTATGAATGTGAACCTGATCCCCAACTTTGTGGTTCAGTTCTCATCTTCGAATCTATGTTGACTCCGGTATTCTTACCCTATTTGGACCAAATTTCCGAGCCAATATTTATTCCCGTGCCCATAAATTTAGAAATTGAATCACCAATTCTGGATAGTTATATTCCATTGATGGAAAAAGAATGTGAATTTTAATTCTTAGATTTGGAATCAACTCTTAAATCAAAACTAATTCTCGAACCCAAAGTTGATTTTTCTGAGTTAGTATTGGTTCCTGAACCTATCATTCTTGAACCCAAGTCAACCATTCCACCAAGTCACATTCTTTTGTTAGACATAGGTATGCAGGATGACTCTGTGATGATTTTTCAAAACTGGTCATGTAAAGGGAATAAGTTTCATGATAGGATCTTTTATGATTCTATTTATATTGGGGACTGTAAATATGTAAATAGAAAAGAGGTCAATAAAGGTGTGTTCCGTGAACCACCACATTATCTTGATTGGTAGCAATACTTGACCCAATCAGACCACCTCTGGAACCACCACCTTAAGATAATATTTTTCTTCCCTGGCTTTTTTTTTCATGCATCTATACATTAATTCATACATTGAGGATAATGCATGAGATAGGTGTGGGGGAGATTCTAACATAACTTAGGTTTTCCTTTTAATATTAAAAAAAATTTATTAAACATTTTCTTTAGTTTTAAAAACTTTTTGAAAATAAAAACAATATTTTGACATATTTTTTGTAAGAAATTAAGTCAATTTTAAGGAATAGGAGAATCATAATTAGGATTTCTTATACTTGATCAAAATACGAATATTTGTCTGATTTCCAAGGTTAGGAAGAAAATTTGAAAAAGTAATTTAGTCTTGATTTTTACCTTGATGATATATGCATGCTTTATACACTTACACACTTAGGGTTCAAAAAATAAAGATTTTTATGCCTTATTAAAAAAAGAAAAAGAAAAAGAAACATATATATATATAATATCAAAAATCCTCTAACTAAGCTAGGTATTTGTGCCTCATAAAGCATAAGTATTTATGCCTAAAAACGTTCATATAATAAAATCTTTAGTTTTGTGGCCTTATTTGCTCGAGTCCTTAAGTCCTTGGGGTGTTTTCTCACCCGGTGCCCTAAGATTGTTTGATTTGGGAGTCACCGATTAAAGGCTCGTTACAGGGGCAAATTAGAAAGCCTAATAGAACTAAGGAATAATATCACCAAAAATTAAAAAAAAGAATATATATATAATAAGGCATAAGAGTTAGAGTTAAAGAACCCGAGCCAAAATTTCACAATCACAAAGGTGCATATAACTTAGGATAAAATAATAGACTAAATGAGAAATACAGTTTGACTCTATGTCTTAATTGATAACAAGATTTTGAATAAAGACTAATCTTAAGAATGAAAAGTTTGGTTTTCTTATAACTTATAGATTACTTAATTCTTACAATAATACTTCAAATATTTTTCTCTTTCAAAATGTGCTTTCAAAATACTAACACTTTGTTTCTCTTCTTTATGAATTTTGTTGGTGTAATCCACTGAAAACCCTCACGAGACAAAACTCATCCTCTTAGGGGAATCTAGAAGTTTAACGGCTTGTTGCACATGCTCAGTACAATCGCGTGACCTGTGAAAATGGTTGAATAATCTTTGGTTTAGTTTGTTGTTTTGCTCGAAGACGAGTAAAAGATAGGTATGAGGGTGTGATCGATCGCTGATATTGCATATTTATTGTCACATTCTCATATTTATTATATAATAAACTCTATTTTTAATCCTGTTTATTGTCTAATTTATATGCAGGCCCATTAGTAAGAGAAAGGGAAGAGAAACGAGCCCAAAAGCCCATCAAAAATCTAATTTGATTCAGAATTAATTCAAATTAAGATCACGGCAAATCAGGGCAAATTAGAGAAGATAAAACCAGTTGAACAAGCGGTTTAAAACAAGATCTTTACAAATTAATGGTTAAAGCCAAAGATCAAAGGAGGTTTTGTCAAATTCAGGACCCAAAACTGCAAATCCAGTAAAAGATAAAACCATATCGCGAAGCCAAGGAGAAGCACACCCCGGGTGTGGCCACCTGGCCACACCAGGCCGTGTAAACACGGCCAAAGCCGTGTTTCTCTGCGGCTTTGTTAGGGTTGTTGGGGGAGCATTTGCTCCCCCTATCTTCGTACGCTCTTCAACGTTTGAGTTTTGCCTATAAATATAGGGTTTTCAGAGACTACAGAGAACGATCAAGTAGAGAAGGATTCTTAGGCTAGTTTTTCATTCTTTTTAGTGTAGGTTTTATTTTTCTTTTAATGTAATTTCAGTTTTCATTTATGTAATTCAGAGGAGATCAGAGTTTCATAGAAGAATGAGAGTGAAGTTTGTGCTGAGAGTGACACCGGTGTAAGTTGTTCTTCTCTTCTTTTATTGTTACCACATTGAATCTAAGTTACGTTTTTTATGTTCTTCTTTGTTTTTGTTTTCTTCTTCTTCTTTTCTACTTCTCTTCTTTTGGTACCATTGCTATCCAAGTGAGTCTTATAGCATCGAAAGAGTCTTGCCTTTTCAAGTGCCACCAATAGCTCATGACGATAGATTTTAGTCTCAGTCTGTATCATTTCATACTTGTATGTCTTGATGATGTAATGTAGAAGAGACGAGAATCAACTCTTATGCACTATGCGGTGATTGCCTCCACTTCAAGGTAACATCGTCGCCAAAGATTCAAGGTAAGTATTTAGCCAGAGGATGTAATTATTTCTTTTAAGTTTTCTTTCTTTTCTTTTAACTTTTAATTTAGATCACCAACACCACAATCTCCTAACTTTTTTATCACTCTTTTTATTTCTTTGTATAAATCTATTTTTCATTTTCTCCACCTTCTCAGTCTACCACTTTCTTCTTAACTTAACTGTAACTTATTATTCTTTTTCTTTTCATAACTAAAAGAAGATCTTTAACCATTTATTGTAACTTAAAAGAGAACTTATTCAAAAACTTCCATCGCTAGTTCCTCCTTGTGCATCACGACCCGCATAGCCACTTGCTATAGCGGTAGTATTGAACACTTGCACATTCTATTTTTTATTTCTGAAATTTTGTATTTTGTGTGCAGGTTAAACCTTAATCACAAAGCAGCACACATATGCATCAACATGATCATATTTAACTATCTCATCACCAACTCCACACGAACAAGAGGTGCCAAATATTCGCATTCAGTATTAGTGACTCGTTTGTTTAAGAATTTCTTACTAGACGACATCTTTGATTCATATGATCGGGTATTTGTTGCACCAGAACGGGTAATTAGCACCTACAATAGCTGTTTACATGCTGTTTGGACCCCTAGTATCCAACCTGAGATTCCCAAGCAGAATCCTCTTCTGAGGAACTATTGGAGGAGGATGATGAACTGCTTTTCGATAGCAGCCCCCACTCACTGATTTTGGAGCCTTCATGTCTTCTATATGGAAAGGCATGAAGAAAATTCTTAAGGCAAATTAGATTGAGAAAGCAGATTGAGGAGCAGACCACTCATTTGGAACGAATTGAGGAGGGTTTGCGGAGATCACAGTCGGCTGGTCCAAGCACCACGACTGGTCTGAGCCGTAGGAGGGGGGGTGATATCCTTTCATTACTTTATTTCATGCATGTGTTTCATTTGCATACATTGGCGGCAATGCATGAGATAGGTGTAGTGGGTGAGTACTAACTTAGAGTTTTTATTTTTTTTTAGGATTTTAAGTTTTAAGTTTCTTTTAGAACTAATTTTTGAATTTTTAGGATTTTAAGTTTCTTTTAACTTAGATTTTGATTTTTCTTATATATCTAAAAAAATTAATTTTTGATCTATTTTTAAGAAAATTAACTTGATTTTAGGAATTAGGGAAACATGAAACTAGAATTTCTTGATATAAGTTAAAGTTAGAAGAATTGTTAGATTTTAGGTTAAGAAAGAAAGAATAGAAAGATAACTAGATGTTGAATTTTTAAGTATTATATACATTTACATATTGAGGGATTAAACAAAGACTTTGTACCTTTATTTATATATGTATAAAAAAAAGAGGAAAAAAAGAAAAAAAGAGAAACTATATATATTAGAAATAAATAAACCCTTAATCACCAATTAAGCTGGTTAGTTGTGCCTTAAGAAGCATGGCCAGTCACGCCTAAAGGTGGTCAAGTCCTTAGATTCGTGGCCTTGTTTACTCGAGTCCTTGAACCTTAGGGTTGTATCCTTATCTGGTGCCATAAGATCATCTGGTCTGAGAGTCATCGGTAAAAGGTTCGCTACATGGTAAATTAGAAAGCCTAATGAAGCTAAGAAACATAAATAAGTATAAATACATAAAAATATATATAATAATAATAAAATATAAATAAAAGTATCATAGTCTAAGAATAATTCCTCATACATATAAATGTATATATTTTAGGTTTGATACAAAATCTGACATCTATTTTTGAAACATAACCTTAATTGAAAACAAACTACAAATGGAGACTTATAATGAGAAGGAATAGTTTGGGGAAACTTAAAACCAAAAGATCACTTAAATTTTGTAAAAATGAATCACAAACTTTCTTTCTTTCTTTCTTTTCTTTGAGAAAAATCACTAACAAGTTTCTTTTCCTTTGGATTTTGTGGGTGCAATCCGCTAAAAACCCTCAGGAGACAACACTCTCCTCTAGGGTAACCTAGAGCTTTAACGGCTTGTTGTATGTGCTCAGTGCAATCGTGTCACCTACGAAAGTGGTGTAATAATGTAGTTAGGATTTTACTCTTTTTTTTTGCTTATTTTGCTGGAGGACGAGCAAAGGTAGGCATGGGGGTGTGAATAGTGTTCAATTTTGTATCATTTTACATCACATCTTCATGCATATTATTAAAAATAAGCTTTTTAATGGCCATTTCTCTTAAATTTCAAGTCCGCTTTTTAATAGAGAAGAAGGCCCAAATCCAAGCTAATTAAGGAGATTAAAAGGAGCCTAATCCAAAGAAGCCCACACTTGTAACGAACCACGGAATATCCTCGTGGTTCCAGAAGCTCCCAGAGGACATCTGGGCAAAGACAGTCTGTCAGCGCGATTGCTGACATAACGGCCAAGATCTGCCGTGGAAACATGGCCAAATTTGAGGCCGTTGATGCAACGTTTGATTCTACGGCTGCGATTGGAAGCGATTAGTTCCTGGTGCCTATATAAAGACCCCTAGGGCCTCTGTTGTAAAGGGGAGGAGGATAGCCATAATTTTAGGAGAAGGTTTAAGATTTCTTTAGGTTTTTCTTTAGTTTTCTCTTGTAATTTTCTTTTCTCTTTTAGATTCCAGAAAAGAGAGAGGGTGAGAGTGAGGTCTCTGTAATTGAGAGTGACAATCAAATACAAAGCTCATATTCGCCTTCCTCTAATTTCTTGCTCTTTTAATTCTTGCCATTTACTTTCAAACTTTTTATTTTCTTGCACTTTAATCTACTATGTCTTTTTCCTTGTCTTACTTCTTCATGGATAACTAACTTTCTAACATGACTACTAACCTCTAACACTCCTAACCGCGAGCTCTTAGATGATTCTAAACTCATATTATTCATTGGATTTTTATAATTTCTAGTCTTGTACCTAATAAGTCTCTTTAATTCCAATGAAGATAAGTGTTGTTTTTGATCTTAGTGAAGGTTTTGTTATTCCCTCCATATGATTCATGTGAGCCTCATTTAGAGCCCTGTTTCTTTAACAGGAACCTTGATGGAACATGATGATGTGATCACCTTAGTATGCTAACAACTTAAAGTACTAGCTTCTTATTTCATGCTAGGTAACCATGGCTTTGATGATCTAATGAACCTAACATTCTTGTTATGCATATCTAAATTGTGATCTCAAATTCTTAAGTTCCATTCTCGTGAATCTGTTGGGAGCCTATGATCTAAGAAGGCCATCTGACCAAGATAAGATAAGAACATCTCTACAAATTGGGACAACTTTTTTAACTTGTTGAAGCAATATGGACAATATGCCAATGAATCTACATGAGGGTACAAGTCATCCAAGAGATTAATAAGTTAGTAGTGTAGAGTTGTTAGTTAGTCATGATTTTTTCTATCTAATTAAAACTCTTTTCTAAGAATTTTTCTTTCTCATACAAAATCCAGTTCTCTCTTTTACTTTTTCAAAAAAATCCCGTTTTCATTCTCCTTCCTTGTTTTCATTCTTCTTTTCTTAACACAACAAGATTCATCATTTTCTTTTTACTTTGTTTTCTTTCCCAATTCTTAAACAAAGAAGAACTTTTCGTTTCTTTCCAAAACAAAAACAACAAAAACGGAGAACGCTTCCATCGCAAGCCTCCCGCTGGATATACGACCCGTATAGCTTTTGCTACAAACGGTAGTTCAAAGGAGCATATTAATTCTACATTCATATCCAGAGCTTGAACTTTGACACAAGGACTTACACAGTTTACTCTAAACTCACACTCACACTCGACTTTTCCCTTTCGAACAATCAATACTGCCGATGATTCTTAGATTTTTAATTTTTAAACGGAGTTTGAATTTTTAGAAATGTTTTTCACATTATTTTCTTAGAATCTTATTTCTATCTAAACGAATTTTTGGGGATTTCTTTAAATTTATCAAATTTCGACCGATTTGGTATCGACCGATATCACCGGTTGATTCCAGGAATTTTAATTTGAAAATCAGATTGAATTTCTTGATTATATTTCACTATGTTCTAATACAATTTTTCTTTTTTAGGGATTTTTGAGAACATTTTCTGAGCTAGCCAAAATTTGACAAAATATAATATTATTATTTTGTTGTTTCTTTTCCTTTTTTTCCTTTCTTTTCTTTCCTTTCTTTCTTTTTTTCCTTTTCTTTCTCCTGGCTCCTCCATGTGTCCGTACCCACTCCCTTTCCCCATGCCATACCATCCCCATCTCTCATCACATCAACTCCCTCTCTCTTTCTTTTCTTTTATCTCTCTCTCTCTCCCCTCCTCTCCCCCCATTTCTTTCTCTCTCTCTCTCTCACTCATCAACCTCTTCCCTCATCCTATCCTCTTCCTTCTCCCCCCACTTGGCTGCCAGCAGCCTAGGGCCCGTTGCTGCCGGCGTGCCCTTTGTCGGCCAAGCCCCCTCTTCCTCTCTCCCCATCTCTCCTCCTTTCTCTCCTTCTCTTTATCCTCCTCCTCTCTTTACATCTCCACCACCACCATCTTCTTCCTCCAAACCCATCACCCTCCTCCACCACTTCCACCTCCATCTTCCCTTCTCTCCACCATCTCCTCTACCATAACACTACCACCTTCTTCTCCACTTCATTCCACCATCACCAACCACTCCTTCATCACCAATCTCCACCACCATCAATCTTCTCCACCTCCACCATCTTCTCCACCACCATCACCTTCTTCCCTCCTCTTCCACCATGTTGTCCATCATCACCACCATCGAGGGCCGGCCATCCCTCTCCCCTCTCCTCCTTAACCACCACCTCCTCTTTCTCCACTTCTTTCCACCATCACCATCCACTCCTTCATCACCAATCTCCACCACTATTAATCTTCTTCACCTCCACCATCTTCTCCACCTCCACCATCTTCTCCACCACCATCACCTTCTTCCCTCTACTACCACCATGTTGGCCACCATCACCACCGCCTAGGGTCGGCCATCACCTTTCCCCTATCCTTCTCAACCACCACCTCCTTCTCCACTTCACTCCATCATTACCACCCACTACATCATCATCATCTTCGTTACCCACAACCATTACATCTCCATCATCATCATCACTCCATCATCACCATCACCACCAACACCAAAACCATACCACCTTCATCTCCACCTCACCACCATCAACTCCACTTACAGCATCTCAACAACAACCAACAACAACAACCAAAACATCATCGCCATCATTTTCATCACCACCCTCAACACCACCACCATCTCACCTCCACCCGAATCGGCCCCCTCTCTGCTGACAGCGCTGCCCCCTGGCCGCCGACCGCCGGCCACCCAGGCCCGTCGGTGACCTCCGGTGGCCTCTAGGCTGCCGACCAACCACCCCACCAAACTCTTCTTCTTCTCTCTTACTCCTCTCTTTCTTTCTCTTTTCTCTCTCTTATCATTTTTCTATTGGTCCTTCTCTCTCTCTCACTCTCTCACACTCTCTCTTTCTCTCTATCCCTCACTTTCTCTCGTTTCTCTCTTCTCTAAATCATATCCTCTCTCTTGCAATTCACTATCTCTCTTCTTTCTGTCCTCTTTATCGTTCTCTATCCTGTCCCAGTTCTCTCTCTCTTCCACTCTCAATTTCTGTCTCTATCTCTCTCTCTCTTTCTTGTAGTCTCTTTTCCTCTAACTGATTCTCTTTCTCTCTCCTCTCTCTCCTTTATCATTCTCTCTCTAAATATATATATTTTAATATGTTGGTTGGCTCGTACACGTGTTCTTCAGATTCTGAATTTTATGGCATTTTTTAAAGATTTACGCATATTTGGGCAAGTACTCCTTTTCGGTATTTGGGCGAGTACTCCTTTTCGGTATTTGAGCGAGTGCATTTATTTTATATCGGGCGAGTACTTTTCTAATATTTAATTCATGATACATGTTATGCGACTTGACATATGTTATACTAATTGATACATGATATGCGAGTGATTTTCTAATGTTATACATGCTCTGCGAATATTTGTTAGTTGTTATTGCGAGCAACGTTATTTCATGTTTGGCGTGTACTGTTATTTATATGCATGTTTGTACTAACGTTTATGCAGGTACCTATTTAACCTCTGGATTTCATATAGCCCTGCCAGGAGCCGAACTTAACGCTCAGCGCTTACAGCTAGACTCGTTCGAGTGTAGCTTCGCCGCATGTGATAGTCGTGAAAATACTCCTAGAGGGGAGGTGAATAGGTGTATGGCTAATCTAATGACAAATGATGTGGAATTAAAAACTAAATGCAACACACTAAGAGTAACCAAAGAGTGTAGCCGAATTCTCAGTGAAGGGATTTAGACTATCTCCTTTAAATTTCTCTAAATAAGAGTTGAGATGCTATATGAAGCTCTCTTGGTTCAACACTAGTGAGGCACACAAACAATTCCAAGCATATATATGATATGAATATGATGCAATACAAGATATAAAAGAGAGAGAGAGTTAGAGATAGTGGATCAATCGCAAACAACAAGATATGTTTCGAGGTTCGAGCCACTGCTCTACGCCCCCGCCTTCACACAGAAGGATTTCCACTAATGCGTCTATACATGATTTCCTACACAGGGAACCTCCACTTAGGATTTGGGTAATACAAACTTAGAGTACACAACTCCTCTCTCAAACAACAATAACCTCTACATAAGAGGCAAGACACTAAGCCACACAAGATCAACCTCTCAATAGAGGGATATGCACAAAGCCAACACAATCACCTCTCACTAGAGGGATAGGCACAAGCCAAACAACAATAATCACCTTTACACTTAGAAGGATAGACACAAAGCCAAAACTTCAACCTCAATCACCTCTACACTTAGAGGGATACCAACACAACCAACCATAACCTCTACAATCACCTCTACACAAGAGGGATAACAACAAACACAAAGAAGGTTACAACTCTTGGTGATCTCAATAAACCACAAATAACTTTTTCCTACAAAAATAAAGTTCCTATAGATAGGATAGATATGATAGCTCAAATATGAGAAAATAAAGTGTGTGGAATGAAAATAACAAAGGAAAACTCTTGAAAAAATACGAGATAGATATTGAAATAAAGATCCAAAACAAATCTCCCAAAGACTCTCTTTTTCTTTGATTTTCCAACACTTTAAACAAATAAAGAATAAATCTTTGGCACAAAAACTCTTTTAAAAAACTTGTAACTAAACACTAGGAATGATAGAAATTTTGCTCTTCAAATTCTTAGTAAAATCAGCTCAAGAGAAGGCATATATATAGCCTCTCAAAAATCTGCCAGTTGGCAGCCTGAAAAGGTCAAAAATGACCTTCCGGTCGATCGCCCGGTCGACCAGCGCAACGGTCATATTTATGACCGTTGTGCCTCCGGTCGACCGCCCAGTCGACCGGCCATAGCCATCGGTCGGCCAGCCAACACCCGAGAGTGGGTTGCTCTCAGTCGGTCGACTGCGCGGTCGACCGGCCTAGTTGGTTGGCAATGTGCATGTCCCTCGTGCACATCAGTCGACTGTTCCGGTCAACCAACCATTGGTCCGGTCGACCGGCTCGGTCGACCGCCAGTTGATCTGGCTGGGGATTTGGGATATTGAAAACTTGTCTTTTTAATTTCAACTAAATCTCATAAAATCACATAAATTCCACAAAAATAAGTTCTTTGAAATACAAATATGTGTGACTATAATGCAACACATATTATAAATAATTTGAACCATTTTTGTGATATGAAAATTAGGCTTAAACACAAAATTCGTATTTTCTAAAACTTATATTTTTGAAATGAAAAATCGTTTTCTTTAAAACTCATATGGATACAAAAATAAGATATTGAAACAAATTTGAAGCATATTGTATATGGATAGAATTCAATATACATACAAGATATATATATCTATGTTTTTGATATGAAATCCAAAGCCGTTAAACCAAAAACCAAACATTAAACTTGTGTGTGTAAGTGAACTTGAGCATATCAACACTATCTAATCTTTACATAAGATCTAAACAATCTAAACTAAACAAACTGAGGTCTTCTTGTAGAACTCCTTCTCCAAGTCGACTCGATCCAAACACGATCCAACGACATTGATCGGTCACATATATTGCATACATATTGTCACATTTCATGATTGTTATCTAAATAAATGATATTAATTAGTCCTATTGTTCTTTATAAAATGCAGGTCCATTACTAAAGGATAGGCAAGAGAAACGAGCCCGAAAGCCCATTTAATTCAAAATAAATTCGAAACCAGGGAATCAGGGCAAATCTTGGCATATCAGAGAGGTTGAAAATCGGTTGAAATAAATCCTCCCAAATCAAGCGGTTGAAGTCAACAAATTAAAAATCGTTTCGTCAAATCAGGGAGCTGAAATAGCAAATCCAATAAGACAAAAGGAAGCCCAAAGCCGCGCCAACTATCCCTCCACCTGGATGTGGCCAATTGGCCACATCCAGGCCGCGGATCCGCGGCTTGTTGGTGGAGATAAGGGGAGCGTTTGCTCCCCTTATCTCCTCACTCTCTTCCCTCTGAGGTTTTGCCTATAAAAGGTAGGGTTTTGTACTGAAAATGGAGCGAAGATTAGGATTAGAATTTTTGTTTATTCTTTAAAGATTTAGGCTCTTTGTTAGATAGTATAGAAGTTGTATTTTTTTTTTATAATTTGTACTTCAGTACAAACACCAGAGAGAAGAGTGGAATTGAGTGTGTAATTCGTCTTTGAAGTGACAATCAAAAAAATTTCTACTTGCTTGATCAACTCTACTCGAATTCGATATGTTCACGTTTACTTGTCATTCTCTTGTTTGTTTTCATTTTAATCAGTAGCTAATTCGTTTTCTGGGCTCACTAATGGACCTCTTCTATCACCTCTCTCTTGACTGATTTTTATAAAGCAACACTTTTTGAATCATAAAGTACCTTAGTTAAAACTTCATTCTTGAAAGCACATGAGGATTTCTTTACTTTAAACTTGGACTTTTAAAGCACAAATCTCTTTGAACTGTTTTTATTCCATATTTGCTTCTTTGCGCTTGATGGTTTAATATTCACTTCTTAATGATTTGTAATGAAAGGGCTTAAGATTTAAATGAAACGATTTTATTTGTTTTGCTTGGACATTAAAAGAAACTAAAGGTTTTTGGTTTATAATAAAAGTGATGCAACCCAAATTTCCTTGAGATAAGTACTTAGTTGAGTTAAAATTAGTGAGCCCAAATCTTCTCCTTCTTATATTATAATCAACCAAACAATTTTCATGCTTTAAATCACCTTCTCCAAAGCCTTCTCCAAATTTTAAGTTTTTCTTTTAATCATTTCCCTTCCTTCCCTTCTTCTTTTATTAAAAAATGAGCATAATTCTTTTTTACCAAACAAAACACCGAAAAGCTTTCATCGCATTCCTCATCGTGGACACGACCTGTTAGCCACAAGCTACACGGTAATTTCTTAACTCTTTGATTTTAGCAATCAATTTTTGGCGTCGTTGCCAGAGAGGGAACGATGCATTTGTTTTTTAACAAGTTTGGTGTATTATTTCAGGGACTTGAAGATTCAGATCTAGCATTCAAGCTTTATAAGAGAAGATTTGCAAATTCTGTGCCCCTACTCTCGAAAGTAGGAAACAGAATTTCAAGAAATTGCGTTGCAAAAGTTGAAAATTCATTGGACTACTAAAACTCTTTTTTGCAGGACATATTGCTCGCAAAAAAATTAAGTTTTTGTATGTTATATTCTTGCTATTTCTGCTATCCACCATCCCTGTTTTAATCCAACAGTAATTCCTGTGATTGCTAATTGCTTAAAAAAACGTTTAGACTTGCATTTTAGGCATTTGTCTAATTACGTTTATTTTACAATTACTGTTGAAGATAGTTAGAGATAAGGTATGTATGCATAGCATATAGTTTAGAAACATTCTTGGGTGATATTTGCTTTTGAATGCTACTTTTCTATATCGTGCACACTTTACACAAATCAATTCTAAGGGCAAAACCCAAGTCAAGATAAGGTGGGGAAGTCTTTACCCTTTCTTAGCCCACAAACCATCTCCAAGCACGCACAACCTAAGCCTAAGTAAAATCTGATAGACGTTGGCCTTAGGGACATCTCGAACTCACTAGGAGATTATCCTAAGGGGGAAGGTGTTGGAATTTGACTCCTGCCAAATCAGTGTCTAGGAAGGGGATTGAGGGCCGAAAGCCCGAAGGTTGGTGGTTACTTAATTAAGGAACGTCTTTGACGATAACCTCCCACCAATCGTGCCCTGACTTGGCTGATTAGCTTGTGGTCAAAGTCTACATTATACCTCCTGTGGACAATCAACCAGTTAGGAGTTGTCTAGGTCAAGGTTACCTTAGACTAGACTTGGTTGTTTTCTCTTCTTGACTATCAGTGAACTTGTTTGTGATTGTGTTTGTGTATGCAAGGGTGGTCAAGAGACCCTAATTCATCTAGGTTAACTAGAACACATCACCACCCAAGTTCGAAATAAGACCAGATTCAGTTATGGATCGACCGACATCTTTGCAGGATAGGTTCTATCCCATTAGAACATCACTTCCATCCTGCATCCAACTTCCATCGGTTGGTGAACACAACTTTGAGCTTAAGCCACAGTTCATCAATACACTCCCTAAGTTCCATGGCTTAGAGTCCGAAGATGCCTATTTCTTCATAAGAGAATTTGAGAAAGTATGCTTAATGATGAAAATCTCACACCTTGCAGATGATGCTATTAGGTTGAGATTTGTCCCATTTGCTCTTAAGGACTTAGCCAAGAAATGGCTCTACAGCTTAGCGGCCGGCTCCATCACATCTTGGGATGATTTCATCAAGGTCTTCTTGAAGAAATTCTATCCAATCCACAAGACCGCTCTCGTTAGGAAAAACATCATGCAGTTCAAGTAAGAACCTAGTGAACCGTTTTGGAGATACTTTGAACGCTTTAAAGACCTCCTTGTCCAATGTCCTCATCATGGAATAGAGAAATGGCGATAATACCAAATTCTTTATGACGGTTTAGACTACTCAACCAAGACCCTCTTAGAAAGCATGTGTCAAGGGGGATTCTTGCAGAAGGATGAGCATGAAGGATGGGATTTATATGAGAATCTAGCTGAAAAGAGCATCCATTGGGAACCTACTAGTGAAAGCTCTAGAAATTCAAACTCTATCTCTTCAAAAGGAGGTCTTCATTCAATTGAATCATCCATAGCTAACGAAGCTAAGTTAGCTAACCTAGCGAGAAGACTGGAAGCTCTAGAAACTAAGGAACCAAGTCCAGTCAATCAAGTCAGTCCTAACCATTTTTCAACTCCGGGTTGTACTTACTGTCAGGCCATGAATCATATGTTTGAGGAGTGTCCTATATTTCAAGCTCACCAACACTTTTCTGAACCGATGAATACGGCCTTTTCAAGGCCGAACAATGATTCTTACGCTCTAACGTACAATCCTGGCTGGAAAAATCACCCAAATTTCTCATGGAGCCAACAAAATAATGACCACCCACAGTCAAACCATGCAAGCCACTTCCATCATTCCAATAATTCTTCCAATCCCAACTTTTCCAATCACCCTCACAATTCTCCCAACAATTTTTCAAATTATCAACAAAATTTTCCCAACCAAGCTCCACCATCTTCTTCCAGAATCCTCAACTCGAAGGAGAATGACTGATTTTGAGAGAAACATGGAAAGGTACATGAAGAACCAAGATTCCCTCATGCAAACAATACAGAGACTAGAGGGTCAAATGAGTCAGTTAGCCAATCCACAACATGAGAGGAAAAAGGGTACCTTGCCCAGTCAACCAATTATGAATCTTAAGAATTCACAACAAGCTCATTTGGTTGAGGATCAATCACTGAATCAATGTAATTTTGTTCATACATTGAGGACGGGAAAGAAAGTTGATAATCAAGTATCAACACCACCTAATCCTAGTTAGCACAATCACACTTCAGCATCCACCTCAACTAATCCCACACCTCCTAATTTGATGAATCTGAAAAAGATAAGTCAACCAGTGATGTGCACCAGCCTATAACACCATTTCCTAATAGGCTGAAAAATAAGCAAAATCCACACATGGATAAAATAATTGAGATCTTTAATCAAATGAAGATAAATGTGCCACTTCTTGATGCCATCCAACAAGTCCCATCTTATGCTAAGTTTCTTAAGGACATGTGCACCAAGAAGAGAAAGACTAATGTACCTAAAAAGGTCTTCTTAGCCACTAACATTAGTGAGCTACTATCGGGCCGATCCCTGTTAAGTACAAGGATCCAGGTAGTCCAACCATTGCCTGCACAATAGGATAAGCCGAGATTAGTCGTGCACTTCTTGACTTGGGGGCAAGTATCAACTTGCTTCCATTCTCAGTTTATCAACAACTCGGGTTGGGCGATCTTCGTCCAATTCGAGTCACTATCCAACTGGCTGACCGTTCAGTAAAAGTCCCAAAAGGAGAGATTAATGATGTTCTTATCTGGGTCGGGGAGTTTATTTACCCTGTCGATTTCATAATTCTAGAGACACAACCTGTGTCCAACTCGAATCATAGGGCTCAAACTCCTATTATCCTAGGGCGATCATTCCTTACTACTGTCAATGCCATCATCAATTGTAGGAATGGGTCCATGAGGTTAACTTTTGGGGACATGACTAGAGAAGTCAATGTCTTCAATCTAGAAAAACAACCTCGTAAGATAAGAGATCAAACATTTGAGGTAAATTTTGTTGAAAATAATTGTGATGAAGAAAGTGAAGATATAGAAGATGAGTCGCTGTTTCTTAATGAATTATTTAATGAATGCGATTATCTTGATGAGAAGGCATATGTCGGAGATCCTAATGTTAGAGTACCCTTTAAAAGGGAAAATTTGATTTGAATATCTTCACTATCGATGAGCCAACCAATAATGTATCGCATGAGAATATAATTCAAGAACCTCCGATTGACATACTCTTTGAAAACCTCTTCGAAGAAGAACTCTTGTGTTTGGATAAACCAACTAGGGATCATTTGGTTAATTATGCATTTTCAGGGAAAAGTGTTGACCTAAGCTTTGAGGAGATCTATGGAACTGAGTTAGAATTCCTAGGCATTCATAATGAAGAAGTTTCAACTGAGAAGTGTGGCGGAGATAAATTTTTGAATAATGATTGTAGCAATATGAGGAAGAAACACCTAAAGAAGGTGAGACTGGGGAGGAAGGAAGCTAAAATGATAAAACAATTGGCCTTCCCACTATGCCCTATAAAGAGGACCCATTGGAATGATGCGAAGAGAGCAAGAGGGATAAAACCGAAAAAGATCTAGGTGTGGGAGAAACTTGATGTTGTACATATTTCTGTATAATATATGCACCTCTTTTACATTTCATTTCATGTTTGTATACATTTCTTTCATACATTGGGGACAATGCATAAGATAAGTGTGGGGGAGGGTTCTAACATGACTAATATAACTTTAAAAAAAATTTTGTATATATATATATATATATATATATATATATATATATATATATATATATATAAACTTTTTGAAAGGTAAGAACAATATTTTGATATATTTTTGTAAGAAATTAAATTTTAAGGAATAGGAAAATCATAATTACTGACACATGGTCAAAATAAGATGACTTGTTTGATTTTTAGGGTTAGGAAGAAAATTTGTGAAAGTAATTTAGTCTTGATATTTTCCTTGATAAAATATGCACACTAAATACACTTACACACTTAGGGTTTAAAAACAAAGACTCTTATGCCTTATAAAAAAAAAGTATATATGTATGGAAAAAAAAGGAGAAAAAAATAATAAACAAATCTAATTATTGATGCTAGGTGCTTTGGCCTAAGCAAGCCTTTGTATTTATGCAAAAGATAATTAGATAAGTTTGAATATATATATATATATATATATAAATCCTCTGATTAAGCTGGGTATTTGTGCCTCATGAAGCATAAGTATTCACGCCTAAAAGGGGTACATTTTATAAATAAAAACCTTAGTTTCGTGGCCTTGTCTGCTCGAGTGTTTAAGTCCTTAGGGGTGTTTTCTCACCTGGTGCCCTAAAACTGTCCAGTTTGGGTGTCACCGACTAAAGGCTCGTTTCGTGGGCAGATTAAAAAGCCTAATGAAATTAAGGAATAAATTCCACTAATAAATAAATATAAATAAGGCATGGGAGTTAATGTTAAAGAACCCTTAGTCAAACTTCACAGTCACATGGTGCATACGACTCAGGGTAAATTAATAGACTAGATGAGAAGTACAATTTGACTCCTTACTTTGATTGATGACATATTTTTGAATAGAGACTGAGTTTCGAAATGAAAATTTTGATATTCCTATAACTTATAGATTACTTAAACACTTACAAATATACTTCAAATATTTTCTCCTTTAAAAATGCTTTTCGAAAATACTAACTTTTTTCTCTTTCTTTATGGATTT